>JAMQGT020012330.1:0-86556 GCA_024447675.2 Pterophyllum scalare | reverse complement strand
TGAGGATTAATAATCTGCGAGGAAGACGTAAGGACTCAGTGAAGAGGAAGAGTGCTTACACTATCACTCAAAAGGTTGGGATCACTAGGAAATTCTCATTTTCCATAGAAAGATACGTGAAATTAGCCCCAATCATGTGCTGTCCATAGGGTATGGCATGGTGTTGCAAAATCTGGTGATAGCTTTTTCAAGACTTCCAAAGTACAATGTCAGTGCTCTTTTGCCCATCTCAGTCTTTTCTTTTTTATTGGCCAGTCTGAGATATTTTTCTTGGCAATTCTGCCATAAAGTCCAGCATCCTGAAGTTGCCTCTTCACTGTTGATGCTGACACTGGTGTTTGACGGGTACTATTTAGTGCAGCTGCCAGTTCAGCTTTAAACTACACACACTCAGATATTTGTCTTCGTGCTCAGACATTTGACTTCTCCCACTCCTTTTTCTGTCCTTGTTAGAGCCAGTCCATCCTGCTCTCTGAAAGGAGTAGTTAACCGCAGGGTAACAGATTTTAAGTTTCTAATTTCTCACATTGAATAAACAAACAACTGCTAATGCTTTAGATACTACACTAACCTAAAGTATACCATGCTCCCTTTTTGCTGTCTTATTGGTACAAGGGTTTTCAGCTGTATAACACAATTGCTAAAGTGTTTTCTACTAATCAGTTAGCCTTATAAAATGATTAACTTGGATTAGCAGATATACCATAAGATCTGATAGTTGTTCAAAATAGGCCTCTATGCAAAAATATAGATCATTCTTTTAAAATCATCTAATTAATTTTAATTGTTTGTGAACTGCATGATAATATATTTTTTGGAAAAAAAATCTGCAAGTGATCCCAGACTTTTCAGCTGTAGTGTACATCCATTATGCACTCATTGCAATTTTCAAAGTGAGACACGTTGCAGTAAATTGCATGCTGCAAATGTTAGTAAAACATGTGTCATTTAAATATTCTCCTACCCAGATTTTGCACATTTCACTTAATAAAGTGAAATAGATCTACTCAGATGTTTTAAAAGGAGGTGAAACAACACAGGTGCTTTTATACTGAGATCTCAAAACACTTTTTAGAAGCCACATTCACATACTTCCACATAGTGCATTATTATTGTCTTTAAAGTCTTTAAACACTTTCTAAGTATCACGCTCAAACTCTGATGGATGCATTTTGGGTTTAGCATATTAACCCAAGATACTCTGACAGACTGGAGGATCTGAACTACTGGTTAACTTCTGGTCAGTACACAGCCCTGAATCAAAACTGCACACAGTCCCAAGTTTCTGATAACAAGCTTGCACAAATGACTCCTGAAGAGACCACAGCATGACCGCTGCCATTCTGACACCCTTAGGAGACTTAAATAACCATGAGTCAAGGGCTAATGTACAACTCCATTATCTGATCTTGCTTGCTTCTCTTTGCAATCAGCACTGAGGACTCAGAGGGGTGCACATCCCTCTTTTTCCCATTCAGCTTTTTTTCCCCGAGTCTATAATTACCTCCTGCAAAGCAAACATTTCATATGGTAAGCTCTCTAGGTTCTTTCTGCTGCGAATGATCAGTATGGCTGTCACAAGAACTGAGTCTCGGGAGCACCAATGTGATGTTTCTCTATGTGATCATGCCACTATAATCTGTCTCTACGCTGTTTTGAAGCTTTTCAAATATGGTATTATGATGAGTCCACACAAACCAAGTACTTTGCGTCAGTTCATACAAAAATCTTTCAGACACTTCAAAAGCACTGATATTATTCTTGTGGTAGATCACACCTAGGTACCACTAGTGGAAATATTTTTTGAGACCACGGATATCTAAAAAGACCCTTGTGACAATCTTTGTTTATTGAGACATTTCAGTGTCTCAATAAAGGTGAAGTGAAAAAAAGTGGTGACGAAAAGAGGCAAAATGCTGCTCCAACTAACTAGCTGACCAAAACTGCCATCCTTGAACTATGAGAAAAAGTCTACATTACACTGTATTAAAAGTAGCTTTAGCATCAAAATAACTAAAAATCTAGGATTCTCAAGTTTATTAGACAATGTTACACATGAAATGTAAGGATAATAAAGCTGCAAAAAGAAACATTGTATTTTAGTGTAAAAAACAATTGAGTAAGACAACCCTACACTGTGTGACAGACATATTGGGGTCACGGCTGCATTGACGCTGCACTGGTCTGTTGCAGTGAAGAGGGACCATAGCAAAAAAGCAAAGCTGTCGATTAACCGGTCGATCTACATCCCTACCCTCACCTATGGTCACAAACTTTGCATAGTGACATCAAGAACGAGTTCGTGGACACAAGCGATGGAAATGAGCTTCCTCCAAAAGGTGGCTGGCCTCTCTCTTAGAGACCAGGTAAAGAGCAGAGTCATTTGAGAGGGGCTCAGAGTAGAGCTGCTACTTCTCTGCATCAACAAGAGCCAGTTGAGGTGGTTTGCGCATCTGATTAGGATGCCTCCTGGGTGCCTCTTGGATGAGGTGTTGCAGGCATGTCCTACTGGAGGCCCCAGGGTAGACCCAGGACACACTGGAGAGATTATATCTCTTGGCTGGCTTGGGAACACCTCAGAGTTCCCCCAGATAAACTGGAGGAGGTGTCTGGGGAAAGGGAGGTCTGGGTTTCTCTGCTTAGGCTGCTGCCCCCGCAACCCGACCTCGGATAAGTGGAAGAAAGCAGAAAAATAGATGGATGGATGGAACCCTACACTCAAATTAGTGGCATGAATTTAAAAGAAAAAAACATGAATGTGGTAAACACATCACTTCAATCCCTTTACGCTAAATGCAGAAGTACGCTAAATGCAGCTTTAGGGTTCAGTTACTTGCTTTACTGGTTCTACTTTGCTTGAAGAACGCTGAATGATGAATGACAGAATCACAGGATTATCAATGAAGGCTGTGGAACAGAAACATGTGAATTTCATTATTTTCTGCCATAATTGCCATCTCATCAATCATCACTTTAGGTGGAGAGAACATGTCTAAGGGACGGGAAAGGAGAAGCTGTGACATGGATGTGGTGAGGGAGAAAGAAATGGAGGCTATCTTTGAGTAATGGACTGCCATGCTGTTAATGAGGTCACTACCACACACGATAACCTTCATTTTAATGTATGTGTGCGTGATTTGTGTACAGGACCTGACTGAAACCCTGGCTGTGATGAATGAGATCTTGGCCAGTCCTGCTGTGTATCTGTGGGGAATAGGCTCATGTAGTCTAAATCACCTCAGGGTTATAGTGCAGATGGTCATGGATACAAAAGCCATCAGTAACTACATATAAGCCAAGAGGGGAATTCCTATTCATCACATGATGGTTAATAATACACACCTCATTTTTTGGAGTGGAACCAGTTCTGTCCTACATTAAACACTCCACCGGTCTCTGCTGTTGTGTGTCACCTGGGCCCTTCCCTTCTCCATAGACAGATTAAAACAGCTGGAGACTCGGTCTCTCATACATACACCCCACAGTCTCACCACACTTTCATTGACCTTTTCCAAACCTTCTTTCCTCCAAACTTTTTTTTTCTGCCTCTTGGGGGTGTCTTTGATACTCAAACTGCATTTATTATTTCACCCCAAAATGCCACAAGATTCTGCACATTCAACGAACATCATGCTTCTCCTGGGAATGGCTTTTCTTCCATTCCAAAGCAAAAGGAGGTATGGAGGGCATCACATCGACATTTAGAGACAGTTCTCCAGAATCTGAATGAAAAGTCAACTTATTCCAACTCTGCAGGCCCACGACTTTTGACACTTAAGAAAAATTGCTTGTATACAAAAGAAAAATAAGCTTGACAGACAGCGCGTACCATCTTTTCATCAAGAGCACCATAGAAGTGAGAATACATACCAAGTACTGAAAAATTTGATGAGTAATTCAGTAGTAATATAGACGTATGAAAAACGACAACAAAGAGGTACTAAAAAATGTAAGCAGTGTTAAAAGATCACAAAGATTTATAAGCAATCAAACAAACAAACACAGAAAACCACAAAAAATAACTACCAATGTGCATGCGCCTCACTCTTCTGTCAGGGGGTGGGGAACCAATTACATGTCTGTGCCTGGGGCCTACTGTCTCATAATCCATCCATGACTGGTAGGAGGATTTGTTAAAACTTTTATTCAAAGGTATTAGCTACGAGAGTTTGTAACCCATTACATTTAGTTATTTATTAGCAGTGCACTATTTCTGTATTGCTATAGGCCACCACATCTGTACTTTACTATTTAGTACCGTTAAAAAAAATAAAAAAAATGCATAGTGCCCATCAGCATTTACCAAATGCCCAAAGTAACCTGATTCTATCCACATAGAGGACATTAGATCACAAGCTTTTAGTCACGCTATAAACTCGAAATCCAGTCAAATCCAGCAAATCCAGCTGATGATTCTGTCCACAGAGAGTGAGATTTCACTGTAGCTGTGTTGGGTAGAGGGAATAAAAATAAACAGGGTATCTGAGCCTGACTGACCTATGATCCGATTAGTATCTCCAAATCCTGTTAGGCTGCCTCCCTGATGTATATTCATGCTTCATTCAGCTACTCTATCCTACCCTAATTTCCTCACCTTCCATCAGCCATGGAAAATCCTTAATTACAAAGGTCAGCATTTGTATCCCTACTCTGTATGCACTGTGAAAACAATCAACTAACCAACAAAAAGACAACGATGTACACACATGCATGCACACTCTAGTCTCATATGATGCTACTGTAGCTACTTTCTCCCTGGTTATGGGTTTTCTCATTGTGCATTATACTTCATCTTTCCACTCTATCTGGAGTATAATTACTAATGACCCTCAGAATCACAGTGGCCTTGGATTTAAGAGGAAGAGAGGAGACTGGGAGATTGAATTTAATCCAGCTATGCAGAGAAAAGGTGACCTTTCTGCAAGTTAGTTTCATTTTTGTTGCTCAATGATGCAACTGGATTAGTGAGTTATTGTAGGGGGTGAAAAAAAAAAGCTATCTGTGAAACATAAGCTAAGACCTCATTCAGCCACGAAGTTATCTCTTCATTCATTCATTTAGGCTTGAAAAGAGGCACCGCTAATCATCGTCGCTGTCCCTGTTGGCCAGTAAAAGAAGCAGATCAAATCGGGTGAACGTGTCCTACTACATCAACAGAGAGAGAAAGAGAGAGAGAGAGATGCACCCTCAGGGGACTAAACCATCTGTCACCCTCACTCTCTTGCACCTGCTTATGAGGTGTCACTCCCTTTCTAAGGCAACCTTATGCTAGATGTCATACTAAAAGAGCAGGCTGCATGCTGGGCAAGCCCAGAGCTAGCTTTCTCATTGTACTTGGCATACATTACATGTCTGTCACCACCTTTTACCTTTCATAAACACAGGAATAGTTGGAGGTTAAAGTGGCTTTTATATAATCAGCAACACTTACACATACACTGCATATACAATGCTCAAAAACATAAAGGGAACACTTAAACAACACAATACACCTCCAAGTAAATCAAACTTCTGTGAAATCAAACTGTCCACTTAGGAAGCAACACTGATTGACAATCAATTTCACATGCTGTTGTGCAAATGGAATAGACAACAGGTGGAAATTATTGGCAATTAGCAAGACACACTCAATAAAGGAGTGGTTCTGCAGGTGGGGGCCACAGACCACTTCTCAGTACCTATGCTTTCTGGCTGATGTTTTGGTCACTTTTGAATGTTGGTGGTGCTTTCACACTCGTGGTAGCATGAGACGGACTCTACAACCCACACAAGTGGCTCAGGTAGTGCAGCTCATCCAGGATGGCACATCAATGCGAGCTGTGGCAAGAAGGTTTGCTGTGTCTGTCAGCGTAGTGTCCAGAGGCTGGAGGCGCTACCAGGAGACAGGCCAGTACACCAGGAGACGTGGAGGAGGCCGTAGGAGGGCAACAACCCAGCAGCAGGACCGCTACCTCTGCCTTTGTGCAAGGAGGAACAGGAGGAGCACTGCCAGAGCTCTGCAAAATGACCTCCAGCAGGCCACAAATGTGCATGTGTCTGCACAAACGGTTAGAAACCGACTCCATGAGGATGGTATGAGGGCCCGACGTCCACAGATGGAGGTTGTGCTCACAGCCCAACACCGTGCAGGACGCCTGGCATTTGCCAGAGAACACCAGGATTGGCAAATTTGCCACTGGCGTCCTGTGCTCTTCACAGATGAAAGCAGGTTCACACTGAGCACATGTGACAGACGTGACAGAGTCTGAAGATGCCGTGGAGAGCGATCTGCTGCCTGCAACATCCTTCAGCATGACCGGTTTGGCAGTGGGTCAGTAATGGTGTGGGGTGGCATTTCTTTGGAGGGCCGCACAGCCCTCCACGTGCTCGCCAGAGGTAGCATGACTGCCATTAGGTACCGAGATGAGATCCTCAGACCCCTTGTGAGACCATATGCTGGTGCGGTTGGCCCTGGGTTCCTCCTAATGCAGGACAATGCTAGACCTCATGTGGCTGGAGTGTGTCAGCAGTTCCTGCAAGATGAAGGCATTGAAGCTATGGACTGGCCTGCCCGTTACCCCAGACCTGAATCCGATTGAGCACATCTGGAACATCATGTCTCGCTCCATCCACCAACGTCGCATTACACCACAGACTGTCCAGGAGTTGGCGGATGCTTTAGTCCAGGTCTGGTAGGAGATCCCTCAGGAGACCATCCGCCACCTCATCAGGAGCATGCCCAGGCATTGTAGGGAGGTCATACAGGCATGTGGAGGCCACACACAATACTGAGCCTCCTTTTGACTTGTTTTAAGGACATTACATCAAAGTTGGATCAGCCTGTAGTGTGTTTTTCCACTTTAATTTTGTGCGTGACTACAAATCCAGGCCTCCATTGGTTAATAAATTTGATTTCCATTGATGATTTTTGTGTGATTTTGTTGTCAGCACATTCAACTTTGTACAGAACAAAGTATTCAAAGAGAATATTTCATTCATTCAGATCTAGGATGTGTTATTTGAGTGTTCCCTTTATTTTTTTGAGCAGTGTATATATAAATATATATATATATATATATATATATATATATATATATATATATATATATATATATATATATATATATATTTTGTATGCACATGTATGCAATCTGTAAGATATATTACTGTCAGAATATCCACAGTGACGTGATACAGGTGAGCTCCATTAAAGTTTGTCCACTCACGGCAATCACAATATCCTATCAGTGGCTCACGCCTTTTCCCAATCCATCTAAACTTGGAAAGACATATCTTCTACAAAGCAACCATTGCTTAAAGCATTATGATGCCCTGGCTGTCCTGGATAGAAAGAAGGCTAAGAAACAAGAAAAAACACACACACATGCACACAAAAGTTAAAGAATATGAGAGGGCCAAAAAGTGGTAAAAAGCCAGGGTACTTACTAAATCTTACCAAATTTAAAGCCACACTACAGTGCATGTCACAAGATCAGTTATAGGGCTGCAATCATAACTATTAACTATAACAACTGTAACTAATTAATATTAATAATAACATTATTAATATTATTATTAATAATGTTATTATTAATATTAATAATAACATTATTAATAATAATATTAATAATATTATTAATATTAATTAATAATAATAATAATAATAACATTAGTTTGTTCTCTAACTCATGTGAGTCAGAGGTTTTAAAGTATGTGCCATGAAAAGGTCAGATGTGGATATATTGGGAAAGCTGTGAAAGTTGAGACCAAAAGGAATAAGACAGACACGCCAAGATACAAAAGAACAACATAAAGGTCAGCTGGTGAATTTGCCAAAATACAGAGAACTACAGACTGGTCTGTAACTGGCTGAGCTGTCAAAATGACCATTAAGTAAAGAGATGCATGGTCATTGAGTAAGACAATGATTAACACACAAAGACTAATTGGTAATATAATTGGTAATATAAGCCAAAAACAAACAAACAAAACAAACATTAACTACGATACCAATGTTACTAGTTAAGCACAGTAAAAAGCTGCAGTACTTTAGCTTAAGCAAATAACCACTCTTTAATTAGAGCTTTAATCATGTTAAAGCTCTGCACTGAACTGGTGATAGACACAAAGTGAGGAGTAAAGAAATTCCACACTTGTCTTAAACTAAGACTTACCACTTGGTTGCGTGTGCGGTGGTAGGGCTGAATGATGGGTAACCCCAGGGGTGTCACCCATTCAACAGTGTAACCAGACTTGGAGATGAGCCTGGCGCTCTCAGTAAGCCAGTCCTGCAACAAATGGATTCAATCAGAGGTGAAGGCATAAACGTGAATGATGAAAATACACTGCTCAAAAAAATTAAAGGAACACTTTGAAAACACATCAGATCTGAATGAGAAAAAAAAATCATGCTAGATATACAGTATATACAGATATGGACTAGGTAATGTATTAGGAATGAAAGGATGCAACATAGTTTGATGGAAATGAAAACCTACATTAGGCTAAATTCAAAGATACCCCGAAAATCAAAGTGAACAAATGAAGCAGGAAGCTAGTCTATTTTGCCCCCACGTGCTTGCCTGACAATGTCTGGGCATGCTCCTAAGGAGACAACGGATGGTGTCCTGGTGGATCTCCGCCCAGATCTGGACATCACTGAGCTCCTGGACAGTCTGAGGTCCAGCCTGGCAGTGTCAAATAGACCCTTTTACAGCCTACGTCATCAAAGGATGCACGCGCATTCTGGCAACGGAAGTAAACTGCTATTCCATTCAAATCAAGAACAACGAGACTGCACAGCGATTAAACGTGATTTAAAAGCAATATCAGCATCAAAATGTCTGGCTGTTGCGTGTTTGGCTGTCAGAATTTCTACTCTACCAAAAGCAGACTGAAGTTGTACCGAATTCCCACGGGATCACGGGCTGTTTGAGAGAAAACGGAGGCGTCTGTGGTGGCAAGTCATCAAATGTATCGATAAAAATTGGACTGAGGACACGATCAGAAATGCTCGCGTTTGAAGCACCCATTTTATATCACGTATTATATCAAGTTATTTATCTACTCCGGTTATACTGGGACGTCATGTTTAGATAAATACTAATATCTAAAGTAAACAGCATTAACTGGTAGGCTATTTGGCTTTTAAACTGTAGTGTGGCTGCCTATTTACAGGTGAGGCATCGCTGGACCCAGAGAGTCCTGATTTTTGAATTAATATTTAATCGCACTATAGATTCCAATATGCAGTGCCAGTCAAAAGTTTGAGCAGATTTACATGTGAATGGTTGAGTGTGTCCAAACTTTTGACTGGAACAGTATATATTTTTCCATTGTAAATCAATAATACAGTGCCTTGCGAAAGTATTCAGCCCCCTTGAACTTTTCAACCTTTTGCCACATTTCAGGCTTCAAACATAAAGATATAAAATTTTAATTTTTTGTGAAGAATCAACAACAAGTGGGACACAATCGTGAAGTGGAATGAAATTTATTGGATGTGTCAAACTTTTTAAACAAATAAAAAACTGAAAAGTGGGGCGTGCAATATTATTCGGCCCCTGTACTTTCAGTGCAGCAAACTCACTCCAGAAGTTCAGTGAGGATCTCTGAATGATCCAATGTTGTCCCAAATGACTGATGATGATAAATAGAATCCACCTGTGTGTAATCAAGTCTCCGTATAAATGCACCTGCTCTGTGATAGTCTCAGGGTTCTGTTCCAAGTGCAGAAAGCATCATGAAGACCAAGAAACACACCAGGCAGGTCCGAGATACTGTTGTGGAGAAGTTTAAAGCTGGATTTGGATACAAAAAGATTTCCCAAGCTTTAAACATCTCAAGGAGCACTGTGCAAGCAATCATATTGAAATGGAAGGAGTATCAGACCACTGCTAATCTACCAAGACCCGGCCGTCCCTCTAAACTTTCATCTCAAACATGGAGAAGACTGATCAGAGATGCAGCCAAGAGGCCCATGATCACTCTGGATGAACCGCAGAGATCTACAGCTGAAGTGGGAGAGTCTGTCCATAGGACAACAATCAGTCGTACACGAATCCAGGACCTGCTGCACCAGCATAGGGTCTGACAATGGGTCCAAGGATTTTATCTCGCTAGCTAAAGGCAGTTAGGGTGCCTGTAGAGGTCTATGCGTCCCTCCATGGATATGCCTCCCCAGATCATCAGTGGCCCACCACCAAACCGGTCATGCTGAACGATGTTACAGGCAGCATAATGTTCTCCATGGCTTCTCCAGACCAGACCAGTCTGTCACATAAGCTCTAGGTGAACCTGGCGAAAAGAAAGTCTGCACACCAAAAGAGCTCCTGGATGAAATTTTAATACAAAAAGCCTAGAGAAAAGTGACATTTGGGGTACAGCTGCCCTTCTTCAGGCTTAACTGGGCGAACCTGCTCTCATCTGTGAAAAGCACAGGGCACCAGTGGAGGACATGCCAATTCTGGTATTCTGTTGCAAATGCCAGTCGGGCTCCACAGTGCAGGAAAGTGAGCACAGGACCCATAGAGGATGTTGAGCCCCCGGGCCACCCTCATGAAATCTGTTTCTGATTGTTTGGTCATAGACATTCACACCAGTGGCCTGCTGGAGGTCATTTTGTAGGGCTCTGGCAGTGCTCATCCTGTTCCTCCTGCTGGAGGTCATTTTGTAGGGCTCTGGCAGTGCTCATCCTGTTCCTGCTGCTGGAGGTCATTTTGTAGGGCTCTGGCAGTGCTCATCCTGTTCCTCCTTGCACAAAGGAGCAGATACTAGACCTGCTGATGGGTTAAAGATCTTCTACGGCTCTGTCCAGGTTTCCTAGAGTAACTGTCTACTAGAATCTCCTCCTCTTGAAACTGTGCTGGGAGACACAGCAAACCTTCAGGCAATGACATGTGCCATCCTGTTTGACAGTTTGACTACCTGTGCAACCTCTATAGGGTCCAGTTATTGCCTCATGCTACCAGTAGTGACATTGACCCTAGCCAAATGTAAAACTAGTGGGAAAAAAGTCAAAAGATGAAGAGAGGAAAAAATGTCAGTAGCCTCCACCTGTAAAACCATTCCTGTTTTGGGGGTTGTCTGTAGTTTTGCCCATCTAGTGCACCTGTGTTAATTTCATTAACACCAAAGCAGCTGAAACTGATTAACAACCCCCCCTCTGCTACTTAACTGATCAGATCAATATCCCAGACATTTAATTAACTTGATGCTATACTCTGATTCAAAAAATGTTCTTTCAATTTGTGTATTTGTAGTGCTGCATCAGGATACAAATGCACATTTATTTTGTGACATGCTTGCATCTTTGCAACATGTGACAGACAAGTGTGTAACCAAATTAAAATCTGCTGGATCAAGACTCAATATATCAGGCAGTAAAATAAAAATACTATGATGCATTTGAAAAAACAACAAAAAATTGATACTTTCATTGTTTACAGCATCAACAAAGGATTTATGCATTTACTGTTAGATCTACTTCTGATGTTCTAATTCAAGGACCTACTAACAACTGTTGAAGACTTGTTGCTTAACAGGTGAGACGTTGTTGCATACTCTAGAATATTCAACAGCACTGTTTGCATAAGTGTCTGGCACAGTCTGTCTCCAAAAATGGAAGCCCTATTAGTGTCCCACAAGGGCCTTGTCACACATACACATGCACACTCACTGAGCTGTAGGAAAGATAAATATGTCCTAGCAACTGGAGCTAGCAATCTGACCCAAAGCTGCTCCATTAAACATCACCTCCTACCATACCAGGCACAAAATGAAGAAACTGCAAAAGCAGAGTACCAGACATCAGAGATTAACAAACAAGACATCTTGAGAGATTGACTCTGATTGGTAAAAATACAGATTGAGGAAGGCATAGAGAGTGGACAAACAGTGGGTGCACAAACTGAAAGCAATAACCAGCAGTGTTGACAGGATAAGTGGGAAATGTACAGAGAATGTCAGGAGAGGTCAGGGATGATAGCACTGGGGATTGATCAGCTGCCTCTCACTCATACTTCAACTGTTCCTTATAAAATGTGAGAGGACGTGACCTATTAAAGCAGCAGGTGTACACACATGCGCACATGCAGGCACAAGCATCACATCGGCACCAAGGTGTGTTAGAAAGCACATTTTTCATCGCAGACTGGGCCATCCCTGCAGTTTCCCACATGACACACACACAAAAACAGTGGTTGGTGGGAATACTAGTTCAGCAGACTGTGCCTCTGGAGATAATATACAATCCCCTACCAGGTGCACATTCTAAATCTATTAATGGAATCTGTGTGATGAATAGGTGCTGTTGGCAGAGTAACGGTATAGTAAACATGCCCTTAATAAAATTCAAATAAGATCCCATCTGCAGCACTGGCTCAGTAGTGTAATGTCTGAGCAACTTAAGCAAATTTCATTGTAAGAACAATGTAATATAGTTTCAATTGAAATTTTTCCAGATATATCTTTGCAATACTATAATAAGTGGTTTTTAGTTATATATGTAGCAGAGAAATTTCTTTAAAATCCTAGATGTAAATAAAAAGTAAATATTCATTAATTATTCTTCAAATAAACTGAAATGTGTGCCTGTACCCTGTTAATTAACCTACTGTGCACTGATAGAAAAAAAAAATCTATTGGGGTTACAAACTAATTGTCAGCATATCCTGCTATTTTCTTCAATAGTATCAAATAATGTACTTCTTAATTTTATGAAACATTTTAAAGAAACTCATCTAAAATAAAATGTTCCCATAACATACTTTTGAATGCCTTTATTTTTGTTGCAGTTTATGAATGTAACTTAAGCAGTATTTACTGCACGTGTGAATATGCTCAAGTGAAAAATTATTTATCCAGAATAGTGCGCTCAACTCCAAAACTTTAGCAAACATATAGGGTGCTTGGTCTTAAAGAATATAGAAAAGAAAGAGAACACTGACACTCTCTGGTAAAAATACTTTATTATAATTACTAAATATTATACTTTATTATATATTATATAAATATGGTGCTGATGAGGGCTAACTGCCCTTTAATTAAAAATAAAATATTTTTTCCAGAGAGTGTCTATGTTGTCTATCTTTTTAAAATAATATATTTCACAATATGTATAATCCAGTGTCATCAGGGACTGCTGATACTTCATTTTATCATTTGCATGTGTTGTAATGTACGTGTCATGAACTCACCTGGATTTCTCTGGTCCCTGTAAACATCTCCTTTAAGGCACTGAACACCTGACGCACCAGGTAATGGGATGCATCCCACACATACTCCTGGAAAAATAGCACAAGATTATTTAGTATTTGCTCAAACTGTTTGATTTGTTACATTTTAAAATTTGAAAAAAAAAATCTTTTATTTTTTTTATTAATGGCGACTACACCTACAGTATGATGCAAATTAGTGCTAAAAACCACTGCCTTGAGAGTAGAATATTTTGCATATCATTAGACTGATATGATCGTCTCATCAGAAGTCACTGTCTCCTCTTCACCATCCATCCCACCGTAATCACTCACAATTACACTTCCCCCTAATTCCCTGTTTAAGCAATTAGGAACATTATCCAGAACCCATTTAGCAGAATACTCAGTCTATGAGATAGCAGATACACTGAAAGTGAAGTTATGCTGATCCCATCTATACAGACAATGAGATTAACTAACTATTGTAAGGAATTATCAAGCTACTGGACAGAACAGCATTGTAAGAAGATTAAATGCTTTCATTCTCCTGTCGTGGTGTCATTTGACAGAATGAGTGTGTCCACAAAAAGATCATTCATATCCAAAGTACAACTAACTAAAAATAGATTCACACTGGCTGTGCACAGGATATCATATGTAGCTATAGTTAGTATTACATTCCCTGAAACAACCATGCAACATAATCCCAAATAAATTTGATCACAGCAAATAATAAAAGAATCTGTTCAGGCTTCGTGCAGCTCGTTTAGAGACAGTGTATTATGACTCTTTACATTCAAGGTCAAACTTACTGAAATACCCATGGCTGCAGTCAAATGTGATGATTGTGCAATATGTGGCCACTGTTACCAGTGCATTAAAATGTCTTTACACTCATGCAGAAGACAAAGAAAGAAAAATTAAAACACTAGAGAAAAGCTTCTACTTCAAAATAATGCCACAAAACCTTTGGCGTTTAAAGCAGCTGCAAGAATACATATCTTGAGAAGAAGGTGTGAGAAGACTCCCCATATACAAAGGAGGTCCTATGTTAAGGGGCCACTCTGTCATGCCGAGTTGATACCATGCTAAAAATAAGTAGTGTGTATGAAGGAACTCCTTCACTCACCACCCTCTTCTTTTTTTTTTTTTTAAACATTGCAATACCTTGGGAAACTCGTCAATCTCCTTCAGTCTCTTCTCTATCTGGAGGCGTCCACCATAGCGAGTGACTCCATAAACCACAGTCATCACTGTCTGTTTAACCACCTTCCTGCTGATAAAACCCTCCAGCACCTGGGCAATCTTCAGTCCATTCTCTGCATCCCGAGTTCGTAACTCCTCCACCTGAAAAACATTTTTTTTTAAAAAGGTGTCTTTTCGAAGGACAATTTTGGTTCCCCAAAAATATATACATATATAAACTGTGTATCACTATAAATTCATCTTAACATTTTTTAGTAACAAATTCCTTAGTTTTTTTCTTTAAAATATCAAAAAACAACAAACTATGCATATCATGGTTTCCTAAAATTCAAGATGATCTAATCAAACATTTAGTTTTATGTGACCAACTGCGAACCTGACAAATATTTAAATTACTTTCACGTATATCTTCTCATGACCTCTGACAGTGGACTTGTCCTGTTAGACCTCAGTGCAGCTTTTGATACTGTTGACTATAACATTTTATTACAGAGATTAGAGCATGCTATAGGTATTAAAGGTACTGTGCTGCAGTGGTTTGAATCATATTTATCTAATAGACTCCAATTTGTTCATGTGAATGGGGAGTCTTCTTCACAAACTAATCATTTACACTATACATGCTTCCGTTATACAGTATTATTAGAAAGCATTATATAAATTTTCATTGTTATGCAGATGATACCCAGCTTTATTTTTCCATGAAGTCAGATGACACACATCAATTAGTTAAACTGCAGGAATGTCTTGAAGACAAGACCTGGATGTCCTCTAATCTGCTTCTAAATTCTGATAAAACTGAAGTTCTTGTACTCTGCCTCACAAATCTTAGAAACATGGTGTCTATCCAGATACTTACTCTGGGTGGCATTTCCTTGACCTCCGGTAACACTGTGAGAAATCTTGGTGTCATTTTTACCAGGATATGTCCTTCAATGCACATATTAAACAAATATGTATGACTGCTTTTTTGCATTTGTGCAATATTTCTAAAATCAGAAACATGCTCTCTCAGAGTGATGCTGAAAAGCTAATTCATGCATTTATTACTTTTGACTGGACTATTGTAATTCATTATTATCAGGCTGTCCTAAAAGCTCCCTGAAAAGCCTTCAGCTGATTCAAAATGCTGCAGCTAGAGTACTGACAGGGACTAGAAAGAGAGAGCATATTTCTCCCATATTGGCTTCTTTTCATTGACTCCCTGTTAAATCCATAATAGAATTTAAAATTATTCTTCTCACATACAAAGTCAGGTGACCCTGAACCATCCCTTAGTTGTGCTGCAATAGGCCTAGGCTGCTAGGGGGTTCCTACAATGCACTGATTGTTTCTTTTCATTCATCTCTTTTTACTCTGTTTATACACCACTCTGCACTTAGTTATTATTACTCTCTGGCTCTCTCCCACAGCATGTCTTTTGTCCTGTCTCTCTCCCCAGCCCCAACTGGTCACGGCAGATGACTGCCCCTCCCTGAGCCTGGTTCTGCCGGAGGTCTCTTCCTGCTAAAAGGGAGGTTTTTCCTTCCCACTGTCGCCAAGTGCTTGATCATACAGGGCTGTTTTGGCTGTTAGGTTTTCTCTGTAATTACTGTAGGGTCTTTACCTTACAATATAAAACATCTTGGGGCATCTTTTTGTTGTGATTTGGTGCTATATAAATAAATTGAATTGAACTGAATATAACAGATAAAAGCAGTGAATTTCTATAGCTGAGAAGCAAGTAGTATAGAACCCACTAGATGATCAGCAATTATTTCCAGTTGTGTTCAGTCAAAAATGAATCTGCTAATTATTTCAGAACTGGTTGTAATGCAGTCTTAAGTAACATGACTCTTGCCCGTATTACTAATTGTTTAACATAAAATATCTGTACTAGAAAATGCAGAATCTGTAGGGAAGACTTTCAGGTGTCTGACTGTAGTCCAGTTGTAGCACAAATACTTTAGACAGCCATGTTTGAGCAGGCTTTGGTTGTATGCAGATAAACAATCCATATGGAGAGCAAAAGAGGGACTGAATTTGCAGACGTGCAATCTCAAAACCATTAGCCATTGTCTGGGTATTAGTTTTCTTTTTAAAATGAATCTGAATAACTGGCATTCAGAACTGGAAATCTTGGCCCAGCTATCCACCAGCTCCCCAGAGAGGAGGTCAGACTAGCTAATGAGAGTGCTTATTACAGTACAGTACAGTACAACACATAATGTATAACAAGATTTATTTATCCATGTAGCTTCTTATTTCACAAAATTGATGTCACCTATAGCATCTAACAATAACTGCAATACAATGAGGTAAACATACACTATGACAGTGCATATACAGTCACTGTGTGTGGGCGGACTGGAGTGGATGTTTTTACTTGGTTTACTCTAATTCCTTTGGTACTGAAATGCTAATACATCACACTTCTCTCCAAACTGTCTCTCCTAAAAGCATGCAGGCTCCCAGAAAGCAAAATTCTTTACTAGCAGTGCATGCTCTTACCATTTTAGCCTTTAGATATGAGACAGTCCCCTCTCTCTTCACTGTGATGCAAAGCACGAGAAACTAAGCACTTCTGAATGCAAGACCTAAAATAAAATATAATCTCAATGCCTCAGCCTCTTGCTCACTGTGGGATCCACTGAGCCCTCTGAATACTAACAGTTGAACAACTGCAACATGTTTAGCAGCGGGAATGAACTGTCATTAATTTGTGTAACCACAGGTCTGTTTAGTTCAAAGAAAGGAACAAGACAGTCTCCTTGTGCTGACCTGTTGTGCAACTCCACTGTACACATCCTGGGGCACATCACAGGGCATGAGATTGACTGATGTGGCACCAATAACATCTCTGCCTAGAGCAGCATAGTGCTGGAGACCATTACAGGAGCCGTCCTGAAGAAGAAGGTGGAGAAAAGTAGAAGTAAAAGATTAAAGAAGTGCTGTGGAAGCAAACAGAACAGAATCACAAGGATCAGGAATGATTGGGACAAAATTAAAACTAAAACTTTAAGATGTCCACTAGAGTATGCAATATAGATGTATGTTTCTGGGTATCAGCACTAATAAATATTCAGTCTTGTCCACCCTGTCTTCTTTGTCTATATGAACAAGACCAATCACCGATGGGGATATCATTCTGCAATTAATGAAAATATAAAATAAATGTAGAAGTCAGGATAATGTTAAAGGCTCATTCCATGATGGAAAACCCTTCAGCAAACATTGTATCTTCTGCAAAACTATTTGCCCTAATTTGAAGGCCTTGCCCTAAACCTTTATCCAAATGCTTTTAGTCACCCCTGGGTTAGAAAAGATCTAATAGACATTCCAGTAAAATATGTTTTCAATATGAACAATACTCATTCAATGAACACAATTTTAAGAATGCTGTAAGAGCTTAATATTCTGTGATTATTTTTACATTTTTAATTAATAAATACTTTTTGATAAACACATCCTAGAAAAGAAACAGTAAAAAAAATTTGAATACACATACTGCACTCTTGTACAAGGGTGTATACTACACAATGTCTTTCTATTTATATAATCTATAACAAAAAGCCAGATATAATGCATACTTACAAGATATTCACATCATATTATACTCGTGCTTGTACAGGAATATTTTTACATAATCTGCTGATATCAATGCATTATGTATAACATCACTATAAACTTGAACTAAAAAAAGGGTATGTTGGTGCTGTGACAATCTTTTCTACAGTATGCTGTAGTTTTTCATGTTTTTAACCAAGTTAAAAAAAGAGTATTTTATATATATATATATATATATATATATATATATATATATATATATATATATACATACATACATACATACATACATACATACATATATATATATATATATATATATATATATATATATATATATATATATATATATATAGTTAAGACATGAACAGACTGATATGGTACTCTTTAGGCAGATATATCTCTTTAGGTGTTTTACAGTACCTGATGAACAGGAAAATGAGAGATGAACTTCACTGGATCAGGAGCTCTAACAGCATTGGCTATCTCCATGCAGCAGGCCAGAGCCTGCCATGGCTCATCTGCATTCATCCACCATTTTCTACCCTGAGAAAGATGGCCACAAGCACATAGCACATTATATTCCATACATAAACTCTTCAAGGGAATAATGTTTTAGACATTCTATTTTTCACTTATTAAACTGGCAGTTAAACCAGTGTGTCATCTGCATTTGAGTAATTCTCATTTTTGAAAAAAACGCATGTACCTACAAATGTAAAAAATTTATAGAAAAGTATAAACAGAAAATAAGGTCAGAAGTTTACATACACTCAGCACAGGCATGAACATTATGGTAATTTGGGGCTTTAACTCGTTCTTTTGTCCAGGGTGCAATGATTGCACAACATACATCTTTAATGACTTTAAAACAAGATTTGGATACACAAGTTTTAAGTAATTCTGGATTATCTCTTATCCACAGAGTGTCAAAAGTATACATACAGGCTCATACACCCCGATTAATATTTGGTAAAATGTCCCTTAGCAATCTGCACCTTGATCAGCTTTATTTGGTAGGCATCAACAAGCTTCTGGAATAATTCTGGCTGGATATTTGACCACTCTTATTGGAAAAATTGGTAGAGTTCATTTAAACTGCTTGGTTTCCTGGCACTGAACCGGTTTTAAAGTGTAGTCCACAAAGTTTCAACAGGGTTTAAGTCTGGGCTTTAGGAAGGCCATTCCAGACGCTTAATGTTAGCCTTCTTTAGCCATTCCAAAACCAGTTTTGATGTGTGTTTGGGATCATTGTCTTGCTGGAAAGCCCAACTGTGTTTCAACTGTCAGTCTGTTGAAGTTAAAGGATTTGGAGGTAGCCCTCATTTTTGATTATTTTTCATTATTCCATCCACTTTGTGCAATGCACCAGTATCACTGGCAGCAAAACAGCCCCAGAGCATGATGGTACCACCAACATACTTGACAGTTCGAAAGCCTCACCTTTACTCCTCCAAACATACCTCTTGTAATTGTAACCAAATAGCTCATTCTTTGTGGTGTCTGACCACAAAACTTTTCTCCAGAAAGCAGCTGGCTTGTCGATGTGGGAACGTGTTGAGTTTTTTGGTCAGTACCCTCTCAGTCAATGATGATATAAATGGTTAGATTCTAACCAATTTCCTCTCATCTGAGAGTGACAGTTTAGGTCTTCTTCAAGACTGTAGCAAAGTGGTAACCTATTTGAATAACTTGTACTTATGCACAATTGATCTTGAAATCAACAGTTGTTTAGAAATGGCTCCAAGAGACCTTCCTAACTTGTGTAAATCTACAATTCTTAGATCTGCAGCGAGTTTCTTGGCCATTGTTCTGAGTATTGGTCAATCCAATGAGTACTGTCAAACAAATCACTTTTATAGTGGCAAGGAGAAACTACTTTGTATTCAATCACGATTATTAACGAGAAGTTAATAGGCCTTGGCCTTGTCATGTTAAGACACTGTAGAACCTTCAGCACCATTTATAAGATTTCAGTGAGTGTATGAACATATTTGAGCCCGTAGTCATATTTTTGACCCTGTGCGGAATAGAGAAAATACAAAATTAATTCAAACTAGTTCACCCAATTCTTGTTTTCTGAAGTCATTAAAGATGTATGCTGTGCAATCATTCCACCGTGGAAAAAGGACAGTTCAAAGAAACCAATAAAAGCCCCAAATTACCACGACATTCATGCCCATGATGAGTGTTTATAAACTTCTGACCACAACTGTATGTGGAACTTCTTCTGAACTATGCTATGAATGGACGGCAATGACTAACATTTAGTGGGTTGTCAGCAGAATCTAGTACGTCCTTCATAATAGTGTTGGCATACTCCAGTCGCCCCTGTAGTGAGCTCCTCTTCTTCAATCCTGTCAGATTAACCAAGTGGATCTTTAGCCAGTCCAAACCCTTGAGACCAAGGGGCTTACCCTCTGCAAATACAAGGATTGCCCGTGTGACATCACTTCCTAGGTGATTAAAGTACGGAGGACATGGGTAGGTACGTCCCCTGAAATCCATGTTGTGTGGGAACCAGAAGGTCTCGTCTCGCATGTGGTTGGCGATGGAGAGTTTATAGAGAGCATCCATACGTAAGCTGTGCATCTCACTGCATTTCTTTTTGGCACTGATCACCTGTCTTTTCATGTGGGCCTTCTCACTAGCTGTATAAGTGGAATCTTGTGGGTTGAAGTGGGGTATTTTGGGGGCTTCTGACAGAGGAGGTGGAATGTCTAGCTTATCGCTCCCACGATCATTAAAGATGGAGATAATAATGTCTAGCAAACATTTGTTGATCTTCCAGGCACAGTTGCCCAACTGATTAAGAGAGTCGAGGATAGGATGAAGATTCTGAGATTTCTCCAACAACTCTTCATGTTGGGTGGCCCCATCCACTGTGCGCATCAGCTTAGTTGGTGTAAGCAGGTATGCTCCAAACTTGACTGATGTCCAGGGTACTGGAGGGCACAGCATCGGCATCACATAGGAGTCAAAAGTCAACTTGGTCTCCATGGCTTCCTGTTGCATCTGAGTAAGGATGGGATGAGGCTTGATGAAGCCAACCTGGTGGGTAAAACATCATAAGAAAATCAGCTGCAAACTAAAAAAAAAGAGCAGCATGACCAATATAAAGAGATGGCTGTTTCAATTAAAATGACATGAAAGGGACTGTTTTAGCTCATTTTAAAACCAAGTTAATCTTCACAGAGTATGGTTAACATCAAGTGCAAATCTGATTAATAAAAGAAGAACAGCAACACATTTAGACGTCTGTTTTAAAGAAGTTTAAATCATAACGGACATGTAGGTCCTTCAACAGCCTATAATTTAAATCATGTATTAAAAAATTAACAGCTGAGATAAAAAGGAAATATTAATATCAATTCCTCCATTCATATCAATAAATCAATAAATAAATATCACTGAAAATCACAGTAAGATGGGCAACTGTAGTGCCATAAAACTTAAAAAAAAAAAAAATTTCATTGTTATTACATTTGTTAAATGGTAAACCTGCTCCAGAGCCAGGGCATTGAACTAGGGATGATAGTTTTTCCTAGAATAGGACTTTAATGTTAAAGAGTTATTGCAGTGAGTAGGGGGTAAGGGCACGAATGAGTCAGATTTTCATGCTGAGCGGTAAAATCATTAAGATGCTCCCCTGATGGGCTAACCTCCACAGAGGGGAAGAAGGGAGACAGGAAGTATAAGAGAAAAGAAGCTAAAACGGAACAAAGAGAGACAGAAAATTACACAAGAATGAAATTCAGCAATAGTATGCCCCACTGCCAAAGCGCATCGAGTCTCAAAAATCCACAGTTCTCTCTCTCTTTGTGCCTCCCCCCAGTACGTTGCCTCGCCCTCCTGCAGGGTCCTGTGGCACTAAATCAGCGAGCCAATTAAGGGGACACTAAAAAAGGGATTAGCCTGAGACCTATTCATCTCACTCAACTGTTCCCTTTGCCAATTCACACTGTGGGGAAATGGTTTTATAAAAACATAGTCTTTTGAGCTTCACACTGGATAGGAGGGTGCTCAAGTGTTCAAGGTAACAGGCTTTAGAACAGGAAAAAAAAAGGGAAGGTCAAGCCTTTTAAGGTTTTTTCCTTTGTTTTTGCTTCTGCATGGCTTCCTTCTCTTAATGAAAAGTCTGCACTTCTTAAACTCTACTGGGTCAATCATTTAATCAAACTAACTGTACATAATTATTAAAAATTTACAATTAGTTTGATGTGGTTTGACTAATGGAGGGTCCTTATAATCACAGTAAAACCAGTTTTCCATTTACTAGTTTCTAGGAGATCCCCATAACCCTAAACCATTTTTTTTCATATAAATATCAGTTGAAAGGATATTTTTCTCGGTCTCGGTTATTACTCATAAATCCTGTTATCAGATTATCAAAAAGTATTGGACTTCTCTCGAACCACATTGGAAAAAAGAACCTAACCATGGCAGAAGAACCAAACCAAAGGAACCAGTGTCAACACTCCTGTTTAGTAGGAATTTTTTTTTAATTGAGTCACCACCAACCCTAGGTTATCAAATCATATGCTTCCATAATATCTCTGTGGAACGGACAAAGAGAGCACTTGGAAAGAATTGCACTTCCACTGTACCTGTCGGGTGCTGCGAAATGTGTACATGTGGTAGAGGATGGGGATGAGTTTCCTGTCATAGGCTGGGTTCAGGATGTCGCTATTAATTTTAAGATTCTTAACCATTATATCCACCAAGTACGTGCCAAGCTCCAGAGTTACTATGTATGGCCAGCTTGTCTCGCCTCCCTGCAACGTAGGTCCTGAACTGTGTTCCATCTCCAGCTTACACCATTGTTCCCTTGGAAGGATGTCATACACCTAGAGGGATAGGAGAAAAAAGTTGGTTGTTTTAATTTAGCAAAGAATGTGTGTTATTATGTTAACACTTTGAAGATGTCAAGATTCAATTTTTCAACCATGTTTTTTTATTTGCTTTCTCTTTTATGCAAATTAACTTGAGAAAGCCACTATCCAGGACTGGTGCTTATGATTGCTCTTGGTCCTGCATCCTCTCTACCACCAACACTGATCGGATGGGCGTCCAAGTCCTGTTCATATTTATGACTTCTCTTGCTCTGTTACTTTTTGCTCACTCAGACTAAAAGAGGAGAAGACTCAAACACAGGACACCACCAGCCGAAAAAAAAATCAAAATCTTTTTATCAGGCTTGAGGTCAAACATGGAAGGCAGTGATCATAGCATAACAATTCAGGCAATTCAGGCAGGGACCAGATGAGAAGAAAAATTCAAAATCAGGTACACACATACATATATATATATATATATATATATATATATATATATATATATATATATATATATATATATAAATAAAAGGAGAGCTTTCTAAGAATGGGACAAAAATAAAACAACAATATACTAGAAAAAAATTGACCAAAAAAAAAACAGGAACAAGAAGAGAAATTTGAAAATTGGTTGAACGATTGACTACTGCAAATTAAAGTCTTGACATGCTGCAAGTCAGCACTCGTCACTGTGAGCTATATTAACTGTTCACAAACTTAAGAATGCTGGAGCCCAGTTCAAACTCTGAAACTTTTCTAATAACAGAACTGATGGACAAACAAGTTTTTACTGATTTGATACACTTGTTGATGTTGACTCCCCACTTTCCTTTAGCCATGTCATAGATCACCACACATTTGCACTCTTTCTAAACCATGATGAGATACTAGATCAGATAAGTGAAGAATAGCATGCAGTAAATCCAAATAATTTTTATTATTTATTTCTCATTATTTTTTCATTATAACTACTTTATATTAATTTTGAATTTACGCTACAGTCAAAAAACGGCAACCTGTGGGGCTGAAAAACAACTGCATAGCTATGAATAGGTCTTCAAACTCAGCAAGCTGCATGTCTGTACAGGTTCTCAGGCATCCAGGTCATAGTAGTCTCTGGAGCTTGAAAGAAAGAAAAAAAAAGAGACTGGACTTCTTTAAGTTTCTTTAAGACATTTCACCTCTCATCCAAAAAGCTTCTTCAGTTCTCTGAGAGAACTGAAGAGCTGTAGCTTATTAGTCCCTGCTAGGCCTCACCACCATTAATTGCAATCACTGACTGGACCCTCTTGACTGTTTTTGTGTTTTTGGTGCCCTTCTGAGCATTTTAATGGAATTATCTGACAAATAATATGGCTCACTGTGTTATACAGCCCATTCAAAAAGGTTGTGCTTTACTTCTGGAGCATCAAATTCTTGTGTTTTATTGGTCTGTTGCTAATTAGCATATATGTGCCTGTGTGTTGCATCCATCCAATGAGTGCAACCAGCTAGTGTTAGCTGATACCTCTGCAATCCACCCACTCCTTTAAATATGATAACTTCTGTTGCTAAAATCTTTTCTCAAAAGACTCAAAGTCTAAAACCAATGGGTTGTGTCATGGTGGATACATCCATCTTTTATGTACAGTTTATGATTACAGCCGGGTTTGGCTCATATTTTAGAAATCACTGAGTTTTAAAGTTATAACTACATATTACTTCGATCAAGAAGATGTAAACTACTCAGTTTTGTCCATATTAACTATTAACAAGACAAAAGTATTGAGTTATACAGACGTCCAGATTTAATTTTACTTAAAGGTTGTGATAACAGTTTCTGTATATAAACAAGCCCAGCCTTCAGTAGCAGGGAGTTTTGTCAATCATTTCTGATGTTTAGCTTCAACATGGATGCTTAAAAATTTAAAGTGAGAACTTGGACAAGGGAGAATTTAAACTAACGCTAGCTGTCAAACAATAATGAAAAACATTATAATTGGCATCATTTTAACTACAAAGGCTGCATATAAAGTACCTTACATAAAACAAACACCTTAACTAACTTCTAGTCTAACTAACTGGTGGAGTATAATGAGCTCTTGCTCATTATAGTCTTGATGACATTCGTGTTTTCCCACAGCGCACCAGAACCATCAAAACACTGAGTCAGTGATTGTGGCTGTAAAGACCCACTGAGGAAACACAGTCCTTGATTTTACTAAAAGGACTAAACAGCATGTCAATGAGCTAGAGAACAAGGTTGTAAACAAAGTTTACTTAAGTTATGACTACAACATTCAGCTTCATAATAATCAGAAATATTCTAGTTTAATTGATTAAACAACAAAGTCATTCAGTCAGGCTTCTGGGAAGCAAAATAGTATACAAAATGATAGTAATACTGTGCATTGAAAGACAAGAAACCACAACTGATGATTAAAAAAAATAAATAAATTAGAATTTAGAAATCTGTACTGTGATTTTAACTGCTGCATACTTCAGTTTATACCACTGCCATAGCATCCAAAGCTTGTCTCTTGCTAACTAGCATGGGGTTTTGTTTTGTTTTTACCTTGGTATCTTTGGCAAGTAGGTCTGTGTAGGCATTGTAAATGCTGCCCAACTTTTCCACCGTCTGATTCTGGTGCTTCTGACGCACAGCATATTTGGTGTAGACCCTGCTTCCAAGATCTCGAGCTAAGATCTTCAGCGACTCTCCACTAGGAGGCAAGTTGACAACACTCTGGACGAAGGAAGACACAGTTCAAAAGGTCAAAAACACAAAAAGATGTGTGACACATAAAAAAGAGCAAGTTCAATTCAATTCAATTCAATTCAATTTTATTTATATAGTGCCAAATCACAACAAACAGTCGCCTCAAGGCAAGTGACTGCTTGAAGTTTTTTGTAAGGTCTTAGTCTAATTGAGGGGTTGGGGAGATATCTGCCAAAGGAGAAAATCATAGTGAGAATGGTCTTCTCAGATTTGGCTCTCGTAACACTGTGTAATTCTCTACATTGGAAGCAAAGGTATCTGATCAAAGCATGCCCTGCTTTGCTGTCAAAATCTGTTGTTTTGATAGGTGTTGTCACTGTCCCACACTTGATTTGTGTTTTTTCCCCATATCGGTTGTGTTACAACAAAAATGACAAACCAAAAGAGAAAACATCACTACAGACCTCTTTGTATTGCTGTAGCAGAATAAAGCTGCTATCAATCAAATACATTTTATCAAAGCACAGACAAGTTTTTGTTATCACTTAAAATTCAGGCTTTTCATTGAAAGGTAAGCTGGGCTAGGTGACTTGTATTACCTGTATCATGATGTCAACATACTCTTTATCTTCCAGCAGACACAGATAGGGATAAAGGTTAAGTCTGTAGTCCCTGGTGTTGCTTTTTTCCAGGATCATTTTGCTCTCCCTCAGGGCCTGGAGGAGGATCCTCTGCCACTCTGTCCGCTGCTCTGACAACAGCTCCCTCTGAAAGGACAACACAATGGGAAGTCATCCATCTCATGACAGTGCCTGATAGCAGTAAAGCCATAAAGGATGAATTGGGTATCATTGGGCGAGGAAAAAAACAAAACAAAACAAAAAACCCTAAAGCTTTTATCAGATATTATATGATCCAAGTGGAAGGCCATTTGAAATGTGAGGCAGCAGAAATGGCCACTGGACAGAAGTCATGCAACATGACCATAAATTTCATTAGATAGTTAAGCTTGTTTAGCCTGGATATTTTTCTAAGGCTAAAACAGAAAGGAGGAGCCAACTCTGCTGTTTTCAGAGTCTGGCCTGTTAGAAATTCCCATTTGAATTTATCAAATTTATTACTGCTCAATTAGTTCAAGCAATGGACGTGTAAATATACACTTGATCTTGTAACGAGTTAAATGAGAAAATGGATACTGCTTTAGTAGGTAGCTTAAACCAGAAAGCGTTGCAAAAGCCTATTCTAAAGAGAGGTCACAATCACTTTAACGTAAATACAGTACAGTGACAAATAAAAGCCATACTATAAACAAGCTGTGCTTTATGAAGAGTAACAGGGACCAGGCTAGCCCTTTGACCTGTTAAGCTGATCACCTGCGAACTTAGAATTTACCTTGCAGATGTATGACTGCTATGAATCTTATTATAGTTTATTTTATCTACAAAGCTTCATTTGCAAGAACAGACGTGTCATTTAAGCCAGGTTTTTTATATTACTCTTACATTACTCGTGCTAAAGTACAATCTGCATAACTGTGTGTACATATGTGTTAATGTTCTCTCTTTAACGGAGACCCAGTCTGGATTGTGAATGGAGGGGTGACTCTGCATTCTCCCCAGCGCCCTCCATTACAATACATTATTATTCTGCCCTGCTTGTCTGTAAATGCTTCCTGACCACCAGGGACTCTCAGCCTGCTCGCTTCCCACATAGCCCATCTGCAGAGACAGATGGGCCAGCCAAGACTGTAAATGCCAGAGTTCGAAAAAAGGTACACCACAGGAATACAATGTTTCTTCCTCTAACCTGTCAAGACTGCATGCCTATGATTTCAAAGTTTATATCAGAGAAAAAGAATATCTCAATAAAACACAAAATCTATCATAATTACATCAAAAAAACAAAAGATTACATAGTAGATTACTGCCAATCATCCTCTACAGTCTACATATTACAGTGTGTTCCAGTATGCTGCGTTTTGCTGGAAATTTGCAGGCTTTTTGTGATTTAAAGAGACAAACTGAAGGCACAAAACAGGAAAAATGCCAATGTTCTTAAAGCAAAAATGAAGCAATTTCTTTCATTCCAACAACCAAACAAAGGGAACAAAAGTTATTGTGAATGACACCTTTCTTTAAAAGGCATATACCACCACACACATTCAGGTGACATCTCTGCTGTAGCTCTTCAGTGGGCAACAAAGC
Source organism: Pterophyllum scalare (assembly GCA_024447675.2). Lineage (NCBI taxonomy): Eukaryota > Metazoa > Chordata > Actinopteri > Cichliformes > Cichlidae > Pterophyllum > Pterophyllum scalare. Next base: position 58,892 of record JAMQGT020012330.1, on the reverse strand, counting down.
ACATAGTGTTTGCCATAAAGGCTACTATGTAGAGTGTACTGCGAAGTGGAACCTTATTAACTACATACAATTCACTCATAATTATAACAATGAACTACCCATAACTAACATTAACAGAGCAAAGACCATGGCACACAACAATGTGTGAAATGTGAACCTTAATAAAATTTACATTTACAAAATTACACTGCAGGCCAATTCTATTTGGACATACTGCCTAACTCTAATACAGTGCACCATTTACCCGAATCCTTGTGTCAATTAAGATGAATACTGGTTCTCAGACAAAACAACAAACCATGCGTCATTAACAACTGAATCTTTTTCATTGCATTGCATTATACTGCGGTCCAGGATTTGTTGATTCTGAGCATCAGCGTACTTTGTATTTACAAAACAGTCAATATAATGGATACGCTGAAGATGAAAAAGGGGACACAGATTGGTTGAGGTTGGTTACCATTTTGACCATGTTTTCAGTGACAGGCTTGGCGGCTTCCACGGAGTCGATGGGTGATGGTGCAGGCCTGCTCCACACTCAGCTGATGTTTAAAACGCTCCTGGAGATCCTCCTGTGTGAAGTCCAGTTTGGGGTAGGTGTGGTCTGCCCTCTAAAACATAACATGTAAACAAACATCAAAAAGACAGAATAAGATCTTGTACAGTATAGTAATGAGAACCTTTCTTGCTCTGAGCCTAATCTTTAAAAACAGAAAACCCCAATGTAACCATCCATCAATCCATCTTTTTAGCCACTTACCTAATTCTGCTTCAGTTTTTAATCAGCTGGAAGCACCGCGTTTTCACTGAGTCTTCTATTTACAGCATGTTTAACGTTCATTGCAGATTCACTGCTTTTCACATTCTGTATGTGCAATCTGTTAAGTCATTCCTTGCTAACACCGGGAATGAAGCCCAGCTGTAAAATTATAGCTGAGCCAACTGTGTATTGCATTGTCACTGCATGCATCCAGTTGTTGATGCAGAAAATGTTATAAACGTTTTGATATTTGATTCTAATCTGCCGTTAAGCCTCATTTACACTGCTGGAGTTGCAGCAACCAAAACACACATCAAGAATTCCTGTTCAATCAATAAAAGTAATTTCCCTTTGATCCGGCGACAAACGAAAGCAATTCCACAACTCCTTTATTAGGCTACGAGACAGTGACCTTTAATATTTAAATTTATCCAGTTTAAAGTTCCAGAGCAGCTGGAACTTTAAACTTTTTGGAATAAATTGACTTCAGCAACTGTTTAACTTTCCTGAAATGCGGTGATCTGCTCGTTGCACTTGGCCAATAAAAGAGGTTAGATACTGTTCACCTGCAGACTTTCCCATTGGTTGGTTTTTATATATGTAAATCTCTGCTTTTACTGGTTCCTTCTTATCTGTGTTCATACATGTGTACAAACCACAACCAGTATGACCTATACTCTCACAATATTTTACAAATGTTTCTCCCCAGAGTCAGTACGGAATTAGGAAAAAAAAGGCTTTTAAATGCACAGCGCTGTTTCCTGGAATAATCTACAGAAGAACCGGAAATTGTCCGAACTATTTAACTAAAAGAATAGTTCTCTTGGTCATTGTGGTTGCTTTTGAAGTTTCTCTTGTTCTCGATGTGTTATTGCATATCATCGAGATGCTTGTTGTTCAGTTGCCTGTACTGAATGACAGTTGTGTTTGTTTCTTTACTTATGTTATATTTGTCACACTTTATGATGCCCTCTTGGACACGTGTCTCTTGAAAAACAGATTCTCAATGAGCCTTTTTACCTGGATATATAAAAGGATATAACAAAAAGTAAAAACAATATCATATTATAGTATTATTATCAATACATGCCATGCTTATTGCCTTAAAGAGAGAAAATATATAGGAGAATATGAGTCAGGCTTCTGAGAGTTATAGCAAAGCTTCAAGCAGTTTGGCACATAAGTTGGCTGTTGAGCAACTTTCCTACAAAAAAAACACTAACAACTCTTTATCGATATCAACCGAGGGTAATTCAAGTTGGCAGAGAAAGTTGTGCTGGGATCACAGTTTTTAAAAAGCTGCAGTTAGTTTTATGCAGAAAGAAAAGTGCTCAACTGCACATATATTAAAGTACAGTTGTGTGATTTTAAGACGTTACTTCTGACCAAATGGATTACATTTTCTAAACCCATACAGTAGTAATGGTTTTGTTCTTTATCCCACTCTGCAAATCATTTCATGGCATAAAAAGAACAAAGTCTGACCTAGAAAATAAACTGTATTTAATATAGCAAAGTAAGCAATATTAAAAGTATATTAAAAAATAATTAAATGAGAGAATGCCAGATATTCTCCAATGACAAGCTAAAACTAGATCAAACTGCATTTTGTACGAGCTGAAGCTTTAATCAAAATTCCTTCTCACACCAACAAACAATATTCTAATTAGTCTTTGCTTCTGCTACTAATACTGATTATAAACCTCCCAGAAATCATTCATTGTGCTACTCTGTTATCAAGTGGGTCATTTATTTGGGCAACCTTTAGGCAACTATGACCCCACCAAAAAAGCCAAAGTCATTGTCAGATAAATTTTAAAGCACTTTTACAAATACAATTAAAAAAACAGCAGTAAAGATTTGACCTTTTTCACAGATCACAAAGTGGCATAATCCCACAGACCCTCATAATGTAAGATCTGCTGACTGCTACCATCTCACACACACACATACACATGCACACACAGGCCAACAATAAGACTGAGAGGTCTAAAAGTGAATATGCTGCATGGACGGAGGCTAAAAACACTACAATGGTACGGAAAGCTGTTAACAAACTGTGTGAGAATCACAAGGAGAAGGGAGGTGGGAAAAAGTAGGAGAGGTGAGAGGAGGAGAAGCAACTAAAGCAAAGGACCCATTAGAAAGCAGACTTGTCTCACTATAAATAGAACAGTGCCTGTCTGGCTGTGAAGGGGTGACAATCAAATCTTTCGTAGTCATGCTTTGCGACAGCTTTCCCAGCTCTCTGGTGCTTCGACTGGCAAACACATACAGAACAGGGAGCCTCAAAAAATAATTCCTCTCAGTGTTAAGTCGTTACATAATGACCATGAAAGATTTTTTGCAAAAATCATCTAAAGTAACTGTTAATGGTTATCTAATATAAAGATGCAGATTCTGTCATCCCAGCATTAAAAAAAAAAAGCAGTGGTCACTATCATTTACACCAACTTCAGTTTAACATTATGGAAAGAACAAAGACCAGATGAAAACACTTATATCTACAGGGTTGGACAATGAAACTGAAACACCTGTCATTTTAGTGTGGGAGGTTTCATGGCTAAATTGGACCAGCCTGGTGGCCAATCTTCATTAATTGCACATTGCACCAGTAAGAGCAGAGTGTGAAGGTTCAATTAGCACGGTAAGAGCACAGTTTTGCTCAAAATATTGCAATGCACACAACATTATGGGTGACATACCAGAGTTCAAAAGAGGACAAATTGTTGGTGCACGTCTTGCTGGCGCATCTGTGACCAAGACAGCAAGTCTTTGTGATGTATCAAGAGCCACGGTATCCAGGGTAATGTCAGCATACCACCAAGAAGGACAAACCACATCCAACAGGATTAACTGTGGACGCAAGAGGAAGCTGTCTGAAAGGGATGTTCAGGTGCTAACCCGGATTGTATCCAAAATACATAAACCACGGCTGCCCAAATCACGGCAGAATTAAATGTGCACCTCAACTCTCCTGTTTCCACCAAAACTGTCCATCAGGAGCTCCACAGGGTCAATATACACGGCCGGGCTGCTATAGCCAAACCTTTGGTCACTCGTGCCAATGCCAAACGTCGGTTTCAATGGTGCAAGGAGCGCAAATCTTGGGCTGTGGACAATGTGAAACATGTATTGTTCTCTGATGAGTCCACCTTTACTGTTTTCCCCACATCCGGGAGAGTTACGGTGTGGAGAAGCCCCAAAGAAGCATAACACCCAGACTGTTGCATGCCCAGAGTGAAGCATGGGGGTGGATCAGTGATGGTTTGGGCTGCCATATCATGGCATTCCCTTGGCCCAATACTTGTGCTAGATGGGCGCGTCACTGCCAAGGACTACCGAACCATTCTGGAGGACCATGTGCATCCAAAGGTTCAAACATTGTATCCTGAAGGCGGTGCCGTGAATCAGGATGACAATGCACCAATACACACAGCAAGACTGGTGAAAGATTGGTTTGATGAACATGAAAGTGAAGTTCAACATCTCCCATGGCCTGCACAGTCACCAGATCTAAATATTATTGAGCCACTTTGGGGTGTTTTGGAGGAGCGAGTCAGGAAACGTTTTCCTCCACCAGCATCACGTCGTGACCTGGCCACTATCCTGCAAGAAGAATGGCTTAAAATCCCTCTGACCACTGTGCAGGACTTGTATATGTCATTCCCAAGACGAATTGACGCTGTATTGGCCGCAAAAGGAGGCCCTACACCATACCAATAAATTATTGTGGTCTAAAACCAGGTGTTTCAGTTTCATTGTCCAACCCCTGTAGATTAACTACGTAACATCCACTGTGTTGTCATCAGCAGAAAAGGGGGTCGTCCAATTTTCCATGGGCCAGCTTGCCAGTCAGTAAGTTTGCTGATAGAAAGGCTACTCTGTGATACCTGTGTGTAGAAGTCTTGAACCAGCGATGAAGAACACTGGCTTGCGTGCATGTTGAGGCTGGGCTGGTAGTCTGGCTTTATGATGCGTATGGCCTTTAGCAGCATGTCCCTCTCATCTTGCCGGAACACACATTGCCTGAACAGATCATCTACAGACAAGCCATCCTCCTCCATCTGGCTTAGACACCTGGAAGTACAGAGACATACAGTCAGTGTATAAGATGTATATTGTCCCTTAAAACAGGTTTTTACTTATGTTACATCCATAAAGAGCTAATGATACTAGTCAGTGGGACAAGCTGGGACATGAAAAATGTAAATAAAAACAGAATGCAAAAAATTGCAGCTGATTTTAACCCTGTGTTAATTGAAAATACTAAAAAAACAAACACATTTAGTGTTAAAGCTGAGAAACCTTATCGTTTATTCAAAAAATATATGCATGCTTTCAATCCAATGCAGCCCTAATGTTTTAGAAAAGTCAGGACAGCAGCCACAAAAGGCTGGAAAGTTGTGTAATGTTTAAAAAACACCCGGTGTAAAATGTGACATCTATTCACAGTACTGGGCAAAAGTCTCAACCCATACCTCATTTCTCTTTTCTTTTTTTTTTTTCAATTTTGTTAGGAAAATGGGAACTAGGTGCAGACATTTGTTGACACATGCAAACAAATAGAAAACAAACAGAAATACAGTGTATAAGGCAAAACAGAGTTTGTGCAATTATAATGAGCCTGAAAGTCAATATTTGGTACAAGTGTCTTTAATCTTCAACACAGCCTAGATCATCTTAGACAAGCGTTCTTTTCTGTCTGTAGCCTTCAGAAATAGTTCTTCAGGCTTCTTGAAGTTCTTCTTTGGGTGTTGGCTGCCTTTTGTTTCCGTTCTTTGTTAAGATGATCCCACAGTGCTTCAATAATGTGGAGGCCCAGGCTCTGGGGAAGCCAATCCATGACTGATAGTGTAACATCAGTCATGTCAAGAGGATGTTTTTCTATTCAGGTATGCTTCCATTACACTGGCAGTGTATTTGGGATCATTGTTGTGTTGGTGTGTTATAGATATAGTACAAAATCTCATGGTACTTTAAAATTTCAACACTTTTAGCATATCTTTTTTCACTTCTTGTAGAAGGGCTTCCTGACAGCCACCCAAGAAAAGCATTTCTGAAGTCTGGCTGTTTAGAAGCAAAATCTAAAGAAATTAGGATTGGCTCAAGACTGTTGTGCAGTATGTTTTTTTGCTATTTTTTTAATAGCAGAAAGTAATAGTAGCTCTTCATTCCATCAGATTAGCCAGAGAGTACTCACAAAGCTAGCTAGAATGCCAGCTAAGAGGACACAAGAGGTGGGTTTTCATTTTTGAAGGAGATTATGGTTATTATGATGGATCAGACCACAGAGTGTGATCACAACTCGAGTTTATAACATCTGACCTGCCTGCTGATGTGGGAAGAGGATGAGTTATATAATTAACTTCCTGGCTCCCCGATTAATTAAAAAAAAAAAAAACTCTCTCTGGGACCATTGTATATCTCTCTTCTTCCCTGATCAGGAGTTGCAGAATATCAATTGAAGTATTTGCATTGACAGGCGTTCTGTCAGACTCAAAAGTATGAGTTTAATCAAGAGGCAGATGGCCACTGACGACATCAGTGAAATGTTTATTTAAACAAAATCTCCTAGAGATCTCCTAGAGAGAGAGCACAGTTTCCATGACTGGACTGCAGAATGCAGATAATTCCAATGTGCAACCAGTCCCTGGAATATAAATGAGAAGTGTAATGTCATGAGTAGTCCATAACTCAGTTTGATATACGATACCTAAAAAGGTCTGTGAATTAATATTTTCAGTCTGCCGGAGCTTTATTCCTCTATGATTAGAAGGATTCAGGGGTTAAAGTGGTCTGAGTAAATTATTATTGATATACAGTCCATATACAGTCCATTTATTTCAGAGTCTGCATATGCTTTATTTTTATGAAGTCTTAAATTCAGGAGAAGCACTGCTACTATAAACTGTACAAAAATAAAATAAAGTATGAAACTATCAGATGTCACACAATGGTACCGTGCATATTTGGTGAATGTCCTCAAGATACTATATGCTTGGAAAAAAAAATCTGTGATATAAAGCAATATAAAAATAATATGTACATATACTATATAGCTACCACGTTTGGTTGCACTGCTCCCTTGAGGTAAACAACAGAACTACATAACCAAGGCAAGAGAAGACTGAGGAAAACCCATTTGTCACTGATAACAAGGATAACAGAGCTCTTTGTCACCCAGAACACCTTTTACTCAAGACAAATAACAGCACGCTAATTAGCAAATGTAGGAAATGCTGGCTCAGCAGTTTCCATCTACTAAGGCTCATCTGAAGTGTGAAAGATTCTGAGTGTCACTGAATAACAAACAAATAGGACTCAAAGTCTTGAAATATTTTAAAGGAGGCCAAAGAGGTTAAAAAAAATTATATTTTCATTCATGCCTCAGAGTCTCTTGTGATGCAACACACAATTTTGTCCTGAGTAAATGAGAGAGCCCTGAACAAAGGCAGGATTAGTCTGGGTGGTGGCAATGTGGTCCAAAGGAACAAAGGGGGCAGAGAGGTTGAAAGACAGAGCATAATCAGACTGGTGACTGCTCTGCTGCACCTTAGGGAACACAGCACTCTGGAGGATACAGCGCTTATAAAGGGAAAATATAAAGGGATGAGAGTGTGTGTTTCAGTATGTTCATGTGTGTGTGAGAGAAAAAGACAGAAGAAGCACATTGTTACATTGAGGGCAAAGATGCTGAAGGAGAGACTTTGGGGATTTCAATATTAGGAGAGTGCAGCCTTTGGACTGTAAAAAAGGGGAAAGAAGGCAGTGGGAAAAATGGATTTAATGAGAACAACAACAAAAAAAGTAGCGAAAGAAAAAGATAATGAATAAGGTAAGAGAAAGACGAGGCTCCTTAGCCAGAGACAGAGCAGAAGTGCAGCACTGCAGAACAACAATGTCATACAAGCTTCAGCTTACAGTGATCGATGGACCAACCAGATACCCGCCACCAACCCTAATGCCCTGCCACCTGTGCCGCCATTGGTGCACACTGCATAAGGTGATGTCCCTAGAGTCAAAAACTAAAGTGTCTGTGTTCTGCATGCGTTTCTGCAATAGCACTTGCCATGACTAAGCAGGTGAAATCTGGAAAATTACTCATTAAAGACAGATATGACATGAGGGAAGTGAGATCTCATTATTTCACTACCAAATCATGTTGTACAAGTTGGTTAGTTTGCATGGTGGGACTAAAAAAATAGCTTCAAAGAACACATGCTACGACAGACAAACCAAAACTTATTGTGCATTCAGTCACTGTCAAGTCACGAGCTACGTTTTTTTTGTTTTGTTTTTTAAATGGTCCACAAATAGGTAATGTGCACATTTCCTCGTGCAAGTGTTTGCATAATAAGTTGTGACATTTTTTTTCATAACTGCCAGATCATAAACCAAGTTAACAAGTATTCAAGTAAAAAACAAAAAAATATTTTTTGATGTACTGTATTATTTTTTATCATTTCAAAAGACTGGATGAGCATTGGCCTAAAAATACAATCTTTAAAGTAATGATCTGGACATTTTAGAAATGAATCTTTGACATTTCTGTATAAAGAACGATACCCGTACTCACTTATCACCCACGTTTCTCAGCTGCTGTCAGAATAACTTCCGTAGTCAGACAGCATTCTCAACAAGGACACAGCTTGTGCATCCATTTAAAAAAAAGGGGGGGGTGCATATCATAAAAGGACAAATGAAACAAACACTGTGCCCTGTAGTCTTGCATCTGCTATAAGACTAATGTTAGGTTCAAATAAAAATAAAATCCAATATGAGCCCTGCCACTGCCTGGGCAGCAGGCCAGCTGACTGCATTTTCTTGTGGTTGCCATCAAACAGGCACACATGCTGTGACAGATGCAGTCTTCTTCTGAAACCGTGAGCTTTGCTGAGTTCATTTATCTGCACTGAATGTCATGTGACTAAGAAAGTAAATTAATTTTAAGAGCTTGAAAAACAAGGTGACTGGACTTCTTAACTTTGTTTTGTTTTGTTTTGTTGAAGACGTTTCACCTCTTATCCAAGAGGCTTCTTCACTTCTAAAACCAAAAGGTGAAGAGTCCCAGGTATTTGAACCTTAGTGGGGGTTGTCGCCTTTGGAGGTGGTCGCTGACCCACTATTAATCAGGTGCATCATCACATGAGCCAAGGTGTGAAAAAAGGTGTAGATCATTACCACCAGGGATTTTGGGTGAAACCAGTGTGAGTCCTTGCCCTACCTTATCATGTGACCTATTGAGGTCACCTGAAGTAAGGTGTGAGTGGGGGTTGAGGTGCCAAGACTGCATTGTAGGTGGCTGACAGCTGGTGTCGTAAGCCACCACCTCTGTTCAATGATGGTCATCCACAGTGTACTATGTTGCTTAGCTTGTGTTTTTCAAGCTCTTAAGACTACTGTGAACTGATGACTGAGAACCTACACAGAAAGCAGATTCTCAGCACAGGAGTAACAGGCAAATAGCTTTTAATAGCTCAACAATTTAATAAACATTGAACAGTTCTCAATGTAAAAATGTGAAAACAAATTCTGAATTTCATAATGTCAAGTACAAAAATATTATTAGAAGACTTAAAGCAGTAAAAATGGACACAGTTTAAAAGTTGACATCGCTGCATGGGTCTCAGGAACACTTCTTAGTCAAGTTTTAGCTGCATCCACAAATGCAGGTTAAAACAGTTAACTCTGGGCCCAAACTCATTTAAGACAGGCCAAAATGAAATGGAATACCTCCCTGCAGTGTGCTGAATCAAAATTTGAAACTATTTTTTGGAAATCATGGCTGCAACAATCATACTGTGGAGCAACACACGCTGACATCCAGAGGACATTTTAAAGAATGGCCTGTTATTTCAGCAGGGCAATGTCAAACCACATTTAACATTTGTTACAACATGGCTCTGCAATGAGAGAGTCTGAGTGCTAAGCTGACCTCCCTAAAGTCTACATTTGCCCTCAACTAAGAACATTTAGCTCCATTAAAAAAAGGCATGAATGTTTGAAAACAACAAATTTTATGAGTCTAAACAGTGAATATGTTATCATTGTTGATTAATTATAGGTTACAAATTATTTCCAAATAATTGCATATTGTTTTCATTTACATTTTAAACACCATCCAAACTTTTTTGTAACCCAGCTTCTAGTGATTCGTCAGGACGACCCAGTTAATGCTGAGATGGAATTGGGCTACGCACTGTCAAGAGTACCCTTAATTAATAAATTTGCAAAGTCCAAGAAGAAATTAAATACACCACAATTAATGTCGGCATGATTCTATTACCTTCTAGAAATTCAATTAGTCTACACCCAATCTCATTAACACTGTCAGAATTCTGCCACAGCCAAAACAAAAGTGACCTTGTGAAAGCAGCACTAATTAATAGATATTTTTCCAACTGACAAAAAGATAAGGAAATAATCATGTCGTGCTGGATTGCCATGGAAACCACAATAGTGATTAGTGCAAGTAGAAGGTGCAATGTGTCGGAAATACTGGTAGGTGTCAGCTTAATACAGAAGAGACACTGAAAACTAACACTGTTTTAATCAAAGTAAAGCATTTCTTTGTTCTCCAGTGACACAAAAGATAGCATGAGTTTCAAAATAGGTCCAGTGAGGATGTTGCCATTTTAACAAAGTGGAACTTAAACCATTCTTGTGCCAAACATACTAGGCGAAAAGATTTCAAAACCAATAGCCCACAATTCTCAGATATGTATTGTATCCATGAGTTGATTAGGGAAAATAAAAGTGTTAATGTTTAGTGAACACAGGACATGCAGCTAGAACAGAACTAATTTTTTTCAGTCCTTCAGGCTAAAGGAAAATACTATAAAAAGAACATTGAACTGATGCCCTAAAAATGAGCAAGTCTGCTGCTATCAGAAGGTATATCAGCAGAAACCTTAAAGGCTGTAAAACAGACAACAATGGCTATATGCTGAAATAAATACACTTTGTCAGAAATCATGTCCAAAAGTGAAAATCATGAGCTGAGCATGACCCCTGTTGGTAAATCGTTGTATTGCTATGGGACCTCTATCCCGTAGCAACACAGTGTTACCTCTCTTGTTAAATGTCAAATACACTGGGGGGGGGGATGAGGGACGACTTGGCGCAGTCCAAAAGATGTTAATCTAAACACACCTCTTTACAAGCTGTTTGCAGGGTGGTTTGTCAGTGTGTGTGTTTGCAACATACCTTGAAATAACCTTTGGGGAGCAGTTTGGATTGCGACCCATACACTCTAAAGCAGCAAAGTAGGAGCCCAGATTTGGCTTCAGGCCAGCCTCTTCTAAAAGAATAAAGATGCGGCCAATCTGATTTAATGTTCCCTACAAATAAAAAAGAGATAGGGGACAGCAGTGAGCCTACCATCCAATTACACTTCACACACCAATGCTCACACCAGTAATGCTTCATGGCACAGCAAAAAAAAGTGATAATTAAACTCAACAAAATTACTGACCAAACACAAGGCTCAGTTTAATTTACATGAGTCATTATTAAAGGGCAAAAGAAAAAGCTTGTCAACTGGCAAAGAGAATGTACGACTGCACATTAAACATTTAAGATGCAGGTGATCTATAGATCGTTTTAACAGAAGATATTTTGAGATATTACATTGAGAAATGCACAGATTTAAACAATCAAAGTGATCATGGTTGAATTTCATCACGATGCTTTGCTTAGGTGCCTGAATTTGGTTTCTGAACTCACCTTTTTGGCCCACACCCTCATCATGGCGTTGTAAACTCCTGTGTTGAGATGTTTTCGTCGACTGATAACTCTGTGCTGACTGAGCAGGAAGCGGTGTGCACGCTCAATGTCCCCAGCAAATATACAGGCCTCCAGGTATGACCAGATGCTAAGCTGGATGTCCTGACATGCACTTCCCTCACTGCCCTCCTGCATGTGCTCTGGCTTACTTGAGGATGTCCAGTGGCTTACTTGTTGATTGAGTCTCTTTTCCAGCTCCTCTACCTCAGCAAGTTCCTCAGATATTCCCCGAGGGTCAACACCAGTTTGTTCTTTTCCATCTTTTTCAAGAGACTGATTTTTAGAGTCTTTTCGTTTCTTTTTAGATACTTTATGCGGCACTGCGGCTGCTCCTGCTGTGGCAGCAGCTGCTGTAGCTGTTGAAGAAACTGCAGCATGTATTTCATCTGACAACTTCAAATGACCTCTGCTCTTTTTAGCTTTAGCAGATATTGTTTTATGTGTTGTACCGGTGGACATCAAGCTGCTTGTGGTACCTTTAGATGTTGTTGTTGGTTTCTCTTTGACACCTGTCTGCATTTTTTGCCAGAGGTGCTGCTGTTTTTTAAGTTTGTTCTTTTTCTCTTGAGTTAGTTTTTCTATCCAGCGGCTGGGCTGAGATTTAAAGGCGCCTTTAACAACAGTGTGTTCAGATTTAAGAATGTCAGTTTTCTCCTGGGGCGTGCTTCTGGGAATCCCACCAGATGAAACACCTCTTCCATGAGAAGGAGCTTTAACAAACTGCACCTGTGCATGTTGGACATCTAGAACGACATCAGACTGGAGTTGCTGGATTCTGGCCTCAAGAACTGAGAGGGAAGGTTATAAAATGTGACTAAAAGAGTAATATGGAAAGCACCACAGTCTGCAGTAGCCTATAATATACTACTATAAAACAGCACAAAGATTTATAACAGAAAGGAATTGTTACATCTATTCAGGACCCATTTGTGAGCCAGTATCTATTAGTCCTGGACAGAACAGTAAATTGATACACAGTAAAGACGAAAACTCCACTGATACATCAATATTTAACATTTCCATGGAATAAAAAACTGCCATCTGCAGTGACATACCGTCTAACAACTGAAACTGTTCCAGTGCACGTTTCTTTGCTTCTTCAGCCTTTGGAATTCTAGATGAAACATTTATTTTTTGAAGCTGCAAAGATGTTCCTATAAAACAAACAAAAAACAAACAAACAGAAGCCATGAACAAAGATTATTAAAACTAAAATACAAATTGCAGAATTTGATCCTGCACAAACATGCATCCAACTCCTAACAATGAAACAGTGTTAAAGAGCTTAAGCTTGGCTTTTCACGCTTGCTGCAATCTGTATCCTGCGCAGACTGCTTGTGAAAAAACTAAAATATGCTATCGAATATGTTTTGTGTTACGGCATTTTGCTTATTGCTTGAAGCAACAAATAAGTACTTTGCAAAACGTTCAAGGACATGGCTGTGCAACTTCCTGCTTCATTAAATCTTAGAGGCAAATATTCTACTTTTAAACTCCACTAATCATTTTACAGATTTGGATTATGAAATTACAAAACTACAAACAAAATCTCATACACTGTTATTGACTAAGCTACCCTACAGTACATAAAACAATTAACATAAAATTGACCTTCAGCATTAAAGTGAATCAGTAATCATTACCTAATAATATGATGCATAATATTTAGAAGTGGATGTTTACTTATGCTGAGTAATTCTATTTTAGGTAATTTAAGGAATTGAATTGAATTATGTACCTTATCTTATAAGAAGAAATATTAATTATTGTTTTTTATAAAAAAAAATAACTTCCCTGTGAAAAATAATTATTAAAAATGAGCTGATTCCCCCATCTTTGTCAGGTGTCACTTTTCATGGAAAACCATCTGTACTAGGGCACAGGGCACTACACCTGTGTTTTCTAAGCCTCCAACCAACCACCTTCCCATCAGTCCCTATTTCCCTGTGTCAGCACATCAAAAATCCTCGAACTGCTCGTGGCTATATTTTTCCTCCACATACAGTCATGGTACAAGAAAAAGTACCTAATCATCTGATACTTATCAGGTTGTAAAATTAGGTAAATACAATCTTACAAAAACAACAACAAATGTCATATTACACTGTGTTATTAATTATTTAACAGAAACTAAGCAAAGATGCAGAAACAGTGTGTGAAAAACTGAATACACCTTTACTGCTTCCATAGAAATTAAGAGGGAACATAGCAGGCAGGTGCTAATCAAATGCACTTAATTAATTGATCATCAGCAAGTGCCACGACCTCTATAAAAGCAGAGGTTTTGGCTTTTTGCCTGTTCTGGAGCATTCAGGTGTGTGTTATGACAATGTCAAGAAGGACCGACATTAGCAATAATCTCAATTGAGTGAGAAAGATTATTCACAAGTGGAAAATGTTGGAAAAAGATTGGCAGTTGATCCCACTCCAATATAAGACTATGCAATGCTCAGAGAAAATGCAAAAGACCCAAGAGCACACGTTTTATATTTCACACCGTTTCTGCGATTTTTATTTTTTTTTGGCTTGCTTTTTGTTAAGTAAATAATAACGTTGTGATGTGTCATGTGTCGTGTGGTTTTGTTCATCTCAGGTTGTATTTACCTAATTTTAACACCTGGTATGGATCAAATGCTTTTTTATTGTGTCCTGATATGTAAAACCTTCGGATTTAGTGTACTTTGTTTTTACCACGACTGTACATAAGATTGGTACTTTATTGATCCCACAATGGGGAAATTGAGGAGGAGGAGATTCAGCGTTTTGCTCTGTGGTTTTGGATGAGGTGGCGTTGGACAGCGAACCACCAAGCTTCTGGCTGACCCCCTACAGAACCAGCGATACTGAAATACACATATGAAATTCCGAGATGCGATAGTTAACGATAGAGAACTCAAAGTTTATGTGCATGACCAAAACGCCTCAGGACAGACTCCAAGCTGTAACGCGTGCTAACCAAGCTACTTGCTCGAAAACCACTACATGAAGAATTTGGTAAACGCTGCTTTCAGTTAGCATGTAAGTACACTGATTTACATCAAGAACCCTCCCCCCAAAAAAAAAAAACTCGTCAAATTTGTCCGTCAAACTGCAGCTAAACTGTTGTGTTATCTGACACAGTGTCCCCTGCTTGTCTCACCTGATATCCGTCTGACTGCGCCACCTCTTACAGACACACACAGCTGGCAAAAGTCCGCAAAAGACACTCGGACAGCACATTTTTCAATTAAGCTACGACGACTCAGACATTTGGCAAAGGCACATACTCTAAGAAGAGACATGTTGACATGTAATAACCGCGTTACTTCAGAACACTAGGTAGCCATCTTAAAAGAGACCAAGGTAATCGCAAGGAGCGCTAATCGCTGTTTAAGGCCCGAAGAGTCGAGTGCAGACTAATCGAGTGACGTTTTCTTTTTGAGTGTGTGGGTGTATTCTTTTTCTATCTTCTCTGGAAATTAGACAAAGGGGAAGAAATTTAAATAATCAGCACTAATTAGATAACAATAACTCCTTGTTAAGACCCAACTATGTTTATTCATTTATTATCCTCTTAAAATATTAGAGACAAAACTATACGGAATTACTGAATTATTGTTTGAATAGCCTAGTTTTTAAAAGTATTTTATTTTCTGTGTTTACAGCGGCATCAGTGAAATGTTTATTTGTTGTACAGTGGTTTAAAAAGATGAATTATGTGTGGCCTATAGATGGCACTCTCTCCTCAGCCAATCAAAGTAGGGCCTAAGGTCAAATTGACTGTGTTACTGAGTAATAAGTAATGTAGTCTTAGTTCTCTACATACTAGTTACACATACAGAAAAAAATGCTTGAATTGTCATTTCTGTGTGCAGATGTAAATACCGAATATTAAATGGGTAGTGTAAAACATTTGCATAAGATCTTTTAATAGTGTAAAGACTGTATAAATGTAAATTGAAATTTACCTTGTTTCAACTTTTTTTTTAAAGACAGAAACCTCCACATTAAATACCACGAAATTCAAACAGGTGAGTGTGATTTTTATGGTACATTATTTACAGTCGTACAGTTATTGTGGCAGTTCTTTGATCTAAACTTCCAGGAAATATTGTATTTGATGTTGCATTTATTGCCAGTGAAGTAATCTGAAGCTGGTAGTCAAACATGCAATGTGCTCTCCTGCTGACCAGATCAAGGTACTTGTTACAGCCTGTTGGAAATTACTGTCTTTTTTTTTCTAGACAACTTTTGAAGTTTGACTCTCATATATTTTAAATCAAGTGTGACTCAGCTCCAAATTGAAAGTAAAACTGAATTTATTTCATTCACATCCTGTATACTTTCTGACCCCCAGCAGTGTCAGCCTCCCCTTGTCATGCGTCCATAAAGCATTCTTAAACACTTTAGCAGCCCTTTGTGTCTCGGCAGGCTGCAGGTTAACACAAGCACTACTTGACAGAGAGAAAGAGAGAAGGGAGGGGGGCCAGAGAGGGAAATGAGGTCCGGGCAGTACATCTTTTCTCAGTGGAGGCAGCGGCTGAGAGCACAGCAGTGGGTGTCTGCTACTGAGCTGTAGGTGAGGATCAGGAGGTGTTTGTTGCAACGGTTCACGAGCAGGGCCCCTTGACAGCCTCGTTTGATGTGGTTGGCCCCTGTTGGCGGCTGGCTCTTTGCACTGGTGTGACAGTCATTGCCGGGTGAGTGACTGTCAATGCCCCAACCGACAAAAGAGGAGAAGACAGGCATTCATGAGGCCTGATAATGGCCAGGCCAGGACAAGGCTGCCATTCTCATACACTTTGATCATGTGGATTCTTTTGCACACCTTTGTAGGGGCTCCCTATTTGTTTAACAGATGGAAAGAAGGCTGTTTTTTTTAAAAGTGCTTCACCTGGTTAGGGAAACTTGATGGAGATACTTCACAGTGAGATGCGTGTATTGCTAAATGCCTTTGGCATGTGTTTGTGTGTGCCTGTTAAGCTCTTGTTTGTGTGCGCTCCACACCACTTGCATGGAAATAATGTGATGGCCTGTGTGAAGAGAAAAGGGCTTCTTTATGCAACTTCTCTATAAGAGCACCACATATGAAACACCTTAGATGACAAAGTTTCACATATGAAGGTGAATTTCCTTTTATTTATTTATTTTTTAATCACACTCTTGGACTCAAGCTGAGACCTTTAGCATTCTTTTTCTTTTAATGTTCTACTACCAGAGCATTACAAAAATTGTTACTCATCCCATATCCATTATTGTCCATTACAGGAAGACTGACATCAGAATAAGCTTGTGGTCTTATTCAAGGGCCCTTACTGGACTGATGTACTCACACTGCTATTACTGGTTTTCCACATTCACGCATCTTAAGATCGAGTGAGCTAGTGTGGACGTTAAAAATGTCCTTTCACGTTTCATGACACACATTTACAGTACAGAATCGTGCATCCTACTGAGTTCAGTGGTGCAGAGTCAAGCTGCTTATCAAGATTTTGTTTTCATAAAAACTATTATTTCCATCCACAGCACATTAGCCTGTTTTATCTGTGTCCTTTTTTATGTGCCTGGGATAGATCAGATTATCTATCCACAGAAGTTTAATCATTCCTGACAACTCCAGTTTTTCATCATGTACTATCAGCCAGTTGGATCTTTGCAAGCTATCTTGTAAAGAACTGGCAGACTGCACCTCTCAGAACTCGTGACAGCATCAGATAGACTGTCCAGCTATCATAATGTTGCTGACAATAGACAATAGTCATGAAACAGGATATGCAAATGTGATCAGAGGACGCTTGACAACATCCGGATGTTTGTCAGCCGGCCACAGCTTATAGATAGTGAGCACACCTGTGCTGGGTCTACAAAAACAAGTCTCGCACACTCTGAAATAGTGCACTGCATTGTTACTGAAATGATAAGTAATTACTGCCACTGAGTGACATGTACGAGACGACTTCATGAGTTAGTATTTTAATATATGTTTTTAATAATAAGATTTTTTTTTAAATCTCAAACAATAAAAACAAATACACGTCTTGTTTCAAACTGGCATAATGTGACGATGCTTAAAAACACTAGGTCAAGTGTAAGTGCTACAAGAGAAATAGAGAGAGAGACCACGATTTAGCAGGAAGGCAAAACAATTAATAATAGGGAGCTATTACTGAGGGTTTGTCAGTTCTAGGAAGGGGGTCATATTTCAGACTCTTTTGAAGACTTTGATGGTACAAAACAGACCTCATTATAGAGATATTATCTCTATTCATACACTTACAGAGCCGTTTGGATCCCTGCTGGGAAAGATTAGGTTCCTCCACTTGAGAACATCCTCCTTGGGTGCCGGCTCTCACTGTTTTCAGTTCATGGCACACCCATGCTGCATGGCTCAAGTCAGCTGAGGGGATACTAATCCAGAATCTTTTGAGCCATTACTCTTTGGATGGCATCGCTAGTCTTACAGCTGGTCTTTCCACCATGTTTTTCTGGACAGAAATAAAGAAGAACTATTAGATGGAATAAGATGAAATTTTGTGCAGAGAGTCATAAACCCCAGGGGATACATCCCACTAACTTTCTCAGTCACCTGATATTTCTCCTTTCCAGGGATGGGGTTTGTGGTGTTCTCAGCCACTACTGGATGAGTTAGATTTTGCTCAGATATTTATGCCCATATTAGTGTAAATTATGATCAATCTTTTATCCTTTCTCCTACTGGCATCATCAAAATCTTAATTTTTTTAAATGCTTCTTCAATGCCTAAGTAATTGTACACCTTTAGCTGAAGTCTGTGTTTGGACATGCCAACACAATGATGCTCAGAGCTAAGGTCTAAGAACCACTGCCATGAAGTTCTGCCTCAAAGAGGCATTAGCATCAGTCCTCCATTTTCCAAGGTCCTCTTGTAGTTGTTTCTGATCTATGAAATTAGATGTCATGCAGCAGACACATGCTGACTGGATTACAAATTGTCAACATAAACTAGACTGTAAACAAAGTTAACTTAAATGGAAATTTAATCAATTCTCAGTATATGTTATAACTGTGAATCACAAATTACTGTAGTCTCAGACATGAAACATTCACACTGTAAAACATCAAGACATTGTATGTTAAAACATTAAAACAAGGAGACATGTTATTCTTGTTTGTGCTCTGGCACTGAGCTCAGACCCCAGAAATTTACTTCCAAGACACCACAAAGCAATCTGCTGCCACATCTGACTTTCGCATGTCGACTGAGCTTTGTTGCTGACCTCAGGAGGCGCGCTGATTTTCTGACAAGTTCTGCACTACATAAGAATGATTGTATGATTTTAATTACAGGAAATCTCATCAAAGAGTGTGGCTTCTTCTCTATCTTCTGTTTCACTGTCACTGCCTTTGTGTCTTTGTTTTGTTTGTTTCGATGTGTGTTTTAGCAGTTAGACACCACTCTAACAGAGAAAGCTTGAGAGAACAAATGGGACCAATACATTTCACCAATTTTCTAATTAATTAATAAATTCATTTGCTTTGTATTACATGGCAGTGTTGCAGACATAATATTATATAGAGAGATATTTTATATATATATATATATATTATCTATATAGTTTTAATATTCACGTTTCTTTTCTTGGTGAAAACTGATTTCTATAAAAATATTTATTACAATTTCATATATCCTAATTTTTCTTTACTTTAGTGGCTTTCTTCTTGACTAAATGATTAAAAAATAAAACTTGTGCTGTTTTCCTGTGTGTGTGTGTGTGTGTGTGTGTGTCTTTCCTCTTGGAATGATCTGAGTAAAGCACTTCATTCAACACTGACTACAAAATTTTGCATCACTGTTCCTTTACAGGGGCAGCATGGCAGTGTGGTAGTTAGCACCATCGCCTCACAGCAACAAGGTCCTGGGTTTGAATCCTATGTGGAGTTTTCAAGTTCTTCCAGTGTCTGCATGGGTTCTCTCCAGGTACTCCAGCTTCCTCCCACAGTTCAAAGACACGCATGTTAGGTTAGCTGTAGGTGTGAATGTGAGTGTGAGTGGTTGTATGTCTCTATGTGTTAGTGATAGATTGGTGACCTCTCAACTGGGATAGGGTCCAGCCCAGTCATGACCCTGAACTGGATAAGCTGAAGAAAATGGTTGGAGGGATGTTCCTTTTCATGTGTATGTGCGTGAACTAACAAAAAAAGGTGTTCTTCATTTCCATCCCGCTCTGCCAAATTAAATGGTAAAGATCAGAGAAGCTGTTCCATTGAAATATTAACAAAGGTGATCAGAAAGGCTCTCAGACTTCATCTGGACAAAGTCTACCGACACTCTTGCAACCTGCTTGATGATTCAAACCAGCAACCATTAAAAAAAAGGGAAGGCTCCCTTAATTTGCCCCATGTGGAGAGTGAAGTTGTCGAAAGAAAGTTTAACTGGACTGTAATGGAGTTGTTTTAATCATGTTACAAAATGTGTCACTGTTCACTTCTTCAAAGGAAGCTTGAAGCCTTTCCAGGTGTCAATAAAAAGAGAATAAAATTCTCAAATGAAAGCTAAACTACGCATTTCTCACAGAACAAACTTTTCTGCAAGAGATCAGAATGGGGATGGCTCTTGATGTAAGGCTTCTCGTTTGTTTGAAATGGTTATGAATGAGTTCAGTGGCCCCATCCCCCCACCCATCTCCTGGCCCTGCCCAGGATAAAATGCAGGACAACTGAGCCGGTGCCTCCACAGAAGAGAGGACTGACTGACTGACTGCACACAGCAGAGCGTGGCTTAGCTTGCCTCACTGCTTCACTGCCCTGTGCTAGCAGACTCTGACACACACAGACACACTCTCACTGCCTCTCTCTGTCACAAACACCTCCCATACTCACCCACTTACTCACTCCCTCTCTTTCTCACTCACTCTCTTTCTCTCTCGGTATCACATACTCACACATACACACACACACACACACACACACACACACACACCCAGAAGTAGTCAACTCTCTTTCTGCCACGGGTCAGCAACTCAGACAGGCAACTTGTTCCTACCCAGCTGGAAAGAGCAGAGCATCGCAAGGTGCGCACACACACACTTAAACTGGCACAAAAACACACTTATACATTTACACTCAGTCTGACAAATACACACGTGAATCTTCATATAACAAAGGACTTCGTCTATGGACCCGTGAGGAAGACTTCAGTCAAAGGAGGAGAAAACAGACAAACAAGGAGCAGCATCAAGGAGGAACTTTAAAAAGTGGATTCGGTAAATTCAAACACTTTATGAAAGGAGCCAAGAACAAGAATAAAAAAGATGACAACTGGAGGAACTTTGGCAAGACCAATGCTGTAAGGAGGAAAGGCCTGCTGTCAGCCCAAAGTGGAGATTGGCTGTGACATCCAGAGGATCTGCTGTCAGTGCCACTTCCCTCCCTTGTCTCTTCAGGACTCCCACCCTCCACAGGGACTTCTCCTGATCATCAGCATGCCTACAGCTTGCACAAGGTGCACCTTGGGAGTCTGACCCACCATGTGCAGATGGACGGCATCCGCAGTTCATTTCTGTCCTGAACCTGCCCTCAGCACCACCACTACTGCAGCCTCTACTGGTTCACATCTCCCCCTGCCCAGTGCAGCCTCCCTTTGCCTGGCATGCTTCACCATACTCTTGGTCACCGCTGGTACTGTCACAGGGGCCTGCTCCTCCTCGGGTAGGGCATGAAGCCCTTAAGGTGCTCGCAAGCGGTATCAACTGTTCATGGACATTGGAAAGGCACACACGCAGTTATAATCACTTAGAGGGTGACGTCCGACTCCGGCGACTTTACTCTGCCAACAAGTTCTTCCTCTGCATTGACAAAACAGGCAAGGTGGACGGCACCCGACGTAAAAACTACGCTGACAGTAAGTAGAGTGAAAGTTGCATATCTCAGATTTGTGTCAGAGACAGGATGCAGTGTGATGGTCTCAGTTTTATTTTTATGGCTGAACTTTCTTATCTCTTCACTTTTACAGCAGTTTATGGGGATATCCTCTGGTTATATCACTGCTGAGCTATTTGTGTTGTGTTGTTTAGAGCAGGAGAGAAGCGTTGCTAGGTAGGAAGGGAATAACCTAGAGATTATTTAGACTCCTCATGGGACAGTAGGCCCTGAGGAAAGACATTGAGCATCATTTGGTGGTGCAAAGTGGTCTTGGGAAAAAAGTTTCAGTTTCACTGGGAATTAACTTGTCAAAACTGTGGTGAAAGTGCATCAATCATAGGTAGCAGGTGTAAACTGAAACACATTTTTCCAACACAGGCAAACAGATTGATTATAATGTTCACAGATCATCTACTCTGTGCATGTGTTTTTATATGTCTCTCTGTGCATGAGGCAGGAATTTCATGACACTACAACTCATTAGTTTAAACAAGATAAGACTGCAATATGTTAAATGACTGTGCTCAGTAGTATGAGCGTATCCAGGCAGACCACTGTTATTCAGTCCATATTCTGTCTATCTATGCATTGTGGACACCTGAGAAGAGCTTGTTCATGCAGTGATGCTTCTTCAGCATGTCCATTAATGAGTGTCTTTTCAGATACTTGAGCAGGTCAGATGAATTGATTCTGGTCATGATCTGACCTTCCTCTCCATTAGTCACTGGCTGACTGACTTATTGGCGAGCTCTTAGAGACATTTTTGCCTTTGACGGTAATATTTATGTGTTTAGTTCTTAATGCCTTTTTATACAAGTGGGTGAGTCAGAGTTTTTCCATACAGCTACCGGGGGGAGAACAGCTGCTGCATCCAGCTAACAAGCCAGTCAGTCTGTTGCCACCATTTCAATGATCTCCATGCGGCAGACTGGATGACATTTGTTAACCTGTTGGGATTAGTCACCTGGCAGAACCTTTAAAAACCACACACACTGGTATAAATTCAAATTGAGATGAATTATTACTGTGTTAAATTTGGATCTGTGGGCATATCCAACTTGGGACCTTATTCTTTCACATTAGTGGCAATAAATGTCAGCTACCATAACAAAATACTACTCCCAAACTTTGCTTGTATTTGACAATTTGACAGAAGTCATGCCGAAGGACGGGAAGAAATTTGGCAAAAAGAAGGAACTGACATTTAAAATGTTCAGAGTCACTGGAAAACAGTGAAATAGATTATGAAATGTATGCTTTTTATTATTGTTATTATTTTTATTTTTACTTTTTGCCAATTGTGTCATTTACTCTTAGGAGGCTGCAGTAGCCATTAACAAAAAAGTGCAGTCTCCTTAGATGTAATGTCCTCATACACTTTAGCCATCATCCTCTCATTTCCTTTGGTGGAAAGAACGGTTCTTTCGGCACTCAAACAGAATGAGGGTGTGTTCTGCACCCTGAGCTGAGCACAGTGCCAAACCAGCGGTCATGTAGGCTTTGCCTTAGATTTAACAAAATGAACCTTGTGGTCAGTCTGTGGTTGCAACTCACACTGGGACAGATCTGGTTTAAGACCATCATGAGGTCTCTTTTTCTCTTTAAGAAAACTGTTACCATCACAGACGGAGGCGTTCAATTAAACTCAAAGTGTCCTGGCCAAGAGAATTTCTCCATGCTATAGACTGGAGGCAGAACAAGTGTAAACTTATATATGTTAATTGGCATTAGTGTTAATATAGATACTAGACATCAACATCAGCATTAAATCTTACAAAGACAATGCATTTGTTTGTTTTTTTGTAGATTTCTATAAAAACTTTTCAGATAAATTTTCCCCATATATTCACATTATTCCAATTTTTTCTGCTTTAAATTGGTTTGATACTAATACTCTTCTAGTACTCTTGTAGGAACCCACTTGCAAAAACACATACATCCTCCCAGAGACCAATACAGAGAATACTATTCCTTGCATAACACATGGCATTTCAGCGCTAGTCTTAGCACCGTCCTCCACCTGCCCAGCACTCTGTCCTCTGCATTCCCCTTGCACTCTTGTCGACACAGCTATACTGCCCCGACAGCTTTGCCTGCTACACCCAGGCCCCGTCCCTCACCTCCACCCCACTCAGTTTTTCCAGCCCCAACTCACAAGTCCCGCTCAGGTGCAAAAACAGTTGGAATTAGTCAACAGGCTCTCTCTGCTAATTGAGGTTGGAAAATATTGTATCAATCCCAGTGGAGTAGGGGTATGGAACAGCTGAGGGAAGAGGCAAGAGGGAGACACACTGACGACTCAAAGTGGTGAAAGATTTAAAGGAGGAGACAACTGGACAAGGTTGAAGAGAGATAAAGAATACAAAACATATATGACAAATAAATCTGTTTTTGTTTTGCAGCTTCAGTTTGAGTTCCTGATAAATTAGTCATGAGTGTGACATAATAAGCATATTGCACAGAGGCCATGAAAAGTCAATTGTTATGTCATTAAAACACCCTTGTAGTTAAAGGACTGATTTAATAGTCCTTTTGCATGACTGGGTGATGAAACTCACAAGCTTCAATGGCTACAGACTAAACAGCCTGAATGTATCAGTTACATCTCCAAAGAGTTACAAAAAAGAATCTGCCTTGTGAGTATGCATGTGGAAATACACGCAATAACGCAATCATACACAAACACGTGGGCTTCAGGTATTCAAGTTTTAAAAAAAAAATCAGAATCAAGGAAGTTGTAAAGTTATCAGCTACATTTGTTAATCAAACTAAAGCAAAATAAAGATAAACAATCTGACTATCATTGGAGTTTTACATCCTGTAAAACTACATGCTCTAAATATAGATCTACATATAATAATAAAGCATTATAAGTATTGCTAAAAATACCTTCTTGAAACAGCCACACGAGGACAAAAAAAAGTGCAGCCCTTTGAGAGTCCAAAAGGGAGGGCCACAGCATGTTTTTCTTTTAACCTATGGCAAAGCAGAAAATGATCTAGGGGGAAAAACACACCCAAGTGTTTACAAAAGCTTCAGAGGCAGGTATGCATCATATCCTGTCATGGGCCACCAGCCGTAGCCTGCTAATTAGACTGTCCTAAAGCACAACAGCTGTGCAGACACACCCGGTAACTGGTTTGTGATCAATTACAATAGTTAAAGCTGCCTGGTGTAGATGAGTGTTAATACACCACATGCGGTTATTAAAATAAAATTTAATGTATAGATGAAGGCTGCATGTAATTGTAGAATTCAAGCTTGTTATCTGTTGATTTTTGTCTATTTAATTTTACTAAACAAAATGTTTTGGCAAACCACACAGTATATATTTTATTGCATGTTTCATTTTTTAAAATATATTTTAAAGGATGGACTGAATGTGTGTGTGGCTAAGGGCATCAAACAGTTGGTCAGCCTCCAGGTAGCATCAGCCAATTCATACTTAGGAAATAAGGTGACACCGCTACAACTGCAGAAGTCACTGCAGCCATACTAACTTAATTTTGCCTCTACAGCCTCCCAACTCTCACAGCCAGGGTGTGTTGTGTTTACTAAATTTCCCTTCGTGTGCAACATGTTACTGTTTGATGTGAAAGTTTTCCAAGTTCATGAGTGTATTTGACTTGGAGCAAAACCATGGGGTGAAAACCTTCCACCCAACTGAAATATGTTGTGGAAATTATTCAAACTTTTTGTACACAGGGGAAACTGTCACTCACAAAGGACAGACTGACTTGAATTTTAAAATCATAAAAAGAGAAGACTAGTGCGGTAGACAGATGACAGACAGTTCTGAGAAAAAAAGGATGTGGAGTAGGGGTGGAAACATTTAAATCTTTATTATTTTACTGTAAAATTAAATTCCTTGTATTTTACACATGAAGAGTTGGTGAAGCGGCATTTCTTTTCTTTCTTCTTTTTAGGTTGTTGTCAGGCACATGTTAGCATAGATTTTTTTACATACTCCACCAAGCTTAATTGTGTATCACTTGTGTATGGTCACGTAGAGCAGTCTTTTAAGTTGCTTTTTAAGTGCTTTTAATTCTAATTTTTACGATCTGCTAAAACCCCAATTGCATTCGTGTGCAACGCTCTATAAAGCAACAGCACTGCAAAATTATCCTACAATCTAAAAATACTGCCGTTCATCATATGTTATCTGGGTTTCACTTTAGGAATAATATCACTCACGTTGGAAAACAACAGACATTACAAAATGTCTGTTCTGTACTGTCTGCCATTTTAAAGGTGGAAGGAGGGTTATTCTGCCCCGGCCTTTTTTTATCCTCACCATGACTCACCATTAATTCTGCTATAGCTCAGACAAGGATGTGTGACTGGATCAACAGCACCAAGGCCGGAGCGGCCAAAGAGGGAAGCACCTGGCTGAAGGAAGTTCTTTGGTGTTTTGAATTGGAAGAATACACATGTTAATGAAGCTAGAAGAAGGGCTGGGGCGTGCTCTGCTTAGTATTGAGGTGGAAATTAAAGGCTAGAAGAGTGCTGGAGCGCTTCCCGTTGCTCATTAGGCATTAAGGTTTCCTCTGGGTTGTCTCAACTGAGAGGGGATTCGTGGACATTTTGGATGCCAATAGGAGGGTAAAATCCCACGAATCATGCATTACCCCCCCCCCAGCCCTCACTGTAAAGGCACAGCCACAGCTTGTATGAGAAGGAAAAAATGAATTTAACCCATTACCAGCTGTTTCTGTTATTACGAGACCAAAAACGACATAAAACATCACTGATACACATTCATGTTTAACATGAATGTTAAATTCCTTCAAACAAATTCACAAACTATCACTGTCCTGGGAACACTGGAGGACAAGAGTGTCAGTATCAGGCTAATTAGCAGAGCATCCCTGGTTTCTGCCACATGGGTTTGATGTCTTGAATGGGCTCTAGAAATGTAGCAATTAGTAGCTAACGACCTTTAGTAGTCTGGCTCCAGCTCCTCTCTGGGATTTACGGGGTTCATCAGCAGGTTTATAGAGTCTGACTTTGGCTCTGGCAACCAAGTCCTTTATAAGATCGCGCAGCTATGGACATCCTGTGGGTGTGAAGATAGCACAAAAGAGAAGACTTCACAGTTCCAGCAACGTGGACCTTGACACCATTAATTGAAGATGTTTTCTTCAAGTTTATAAAAGGCAGAGAATGACTTTGAAAGCAATGTACAAATACACCAATATCGAAATTGTTTTAACAGAAAATGATTAGAGTGCATAATAGAGCAAGCCTACCTACTCTTTAAACATTAATTGGGCCAGAGAAGATAAGTAGTATTTGCATTACTGTTCACCCCTTTCCCATGGGCAGACTATTTGCTGCTTTCCAAAAGCTACCTTCTTAGTGATTTAGGTGCTTTAAACACCAGCATAACGAGCAGCAATTATTTACAGTAGAGCAATGCAATACGGAACATGTTCACAGCCAAGCACTTAGTCTTTAAAGCAGGAGTGAAAAATTTGGCCTTTTCCTCAATGTGAGCACATTAGTGGTCTTATTACAGTGAGAGCTTTTTTGTGGAAGGTGTAAAACATATTAATTAGATCAGCTGGGAACAGACTTACTCGTGTAGCACCACATGTTTGAAATAATTTGCCAAAGGAAATATTCGTGAAGGAGCAGCTGCTACTTACATTTCGAACCATACACATGTACACACACGTGCACTAACGTAATCAGCCCTCTGAGACACGGGGAGACAGGTCTTACGTCAACCTTAGATAGACCAAGACGCATTAATAGTTTTATTTTGACCCTTCCAATAAAGCCTCTTACCTCCCTGCTTGAACTGAGCCAGACATCATGTCTTGGAAGACCTTTAACCACTGGCCCAGGAATAAAGAAGCTGAAAGAGAACCCCTGCTGTATACAGGGAAAAAAGAAACAACTTGGCATCCTTAAATACAGTCATGGTTGACTGGGTACAGCTACAAGAGTTTAAAAGTATTCAAATTTAACCTAAAATCACAGGAAGAATGGCACTGGGAAAGTATTGCACCTGTTACCCTCGTAACACTTGTCCCTCCCTGTAAAATGTTATCATAAGGAGAGCAATATGATGCAATAAAACCAGTCTTTCTCATAGGTGATATTCAGGTGAATCTGGAGCTTCTCCACCCTACAAGAACACGTGGAAGCTCTAGAACATGCAGACTTTAATCTCTCTCACAAACAGAAAAACCAAAGTCTGCCTATCAGCCACTGTGGCTAAATATTGACGAGCTGTTAGGCAATTAAGTCATAATATGTGTGCCTATGTGTAACACTGCAGATTGAAAATCACGTACCTTGCATCTACTACCAGCTGGTCACAGTTACAACCATGATAAAAGTTACTAGAAATTTAAAGATAATTCCATCCATCCATCCATCCATCTATCCATCCATCCATCCATCCATCCATCCATCCATCCATCCATCCATTTTCTTCCACTTCAACATTCTTTATCACGATGTTGTGCCATGTTTTTCTAAGCAACTTAAGATAAAAGTCTACAGTCATGCTAAGTGGTCTTAAAAATGTAATGTTCATTTTAAAGAAAATCAAACTTTTGAAACTGGCAACATTAAGCTGATGTAAAAATACAACAAATAATCTGATAGCTAGGTAACTGATCTCAGATTGGCCCTTAAAGGAGAAAAAAAATATAAACTCAAGCAAGTGTTGTATTTTGCCTTGTATTGTGTTTTAATTACATTTTACAAACAAAGCAACAATGTGTAAGAAAAATTCATGAAGACTAAGGCAACAAGGTCACTATCTGGACTGAATAAACTGCCTTTTAAATGTGTTTCCTGAATGTATCAATAGGATAATTAATGCAAATGTAAAAAACTAAAAACAGCAACTCTGGTTCAGTCCGTGCATACCAACAGGCTGAGACCACGCAGAGTCTTCCCCAAACCGCATTACACACACCCCATACCTGCTCTTTATCTCTGAAGACATTTCAGTAAATGAACGTGGGCAGGATGTGAGTATCATGTCAGCTCCTTGAATGTGCGTGTACATTTCGAAAGCATGTGCCTGTGTTTATATGTATGCCATTGCAGGAGCATGAAGTGGACCCTAAACTGAAAAAGATGTGCGTTTCCGTTCCCTAATGGCTAATATGAACCAGACCTTACCTTGCACTCATCTGGGGCGCATGCATGTTTGTGTGTTTGCATGCACACTGCCATGTGCAGTGGTGTTTTTTCTCATCTGAAACGCCATGCTCCTCATTAGAACACAGAGGGTGGCACAAAGCATCACAGTGATATAACTGAAGCGGTTTAGTCCACATTATGCATCACACCACTTTTCTATGGCTCTTGGATCTTAGTCCAATCCTTTCTGTTAAACATTTATCAAGTTTCTAATTGCTTTGTTATTTTGGACATACTTTTGAATGAACCTGGAAGAATGGGTAGAATTTGTCATAGCTGAATTCTTTTTCTTGTGCTGTTGTCCACATCCGAGGAAAGAGATAAAAATATTTATATCCATGTACAACATCCATACTCTATACACATTGATATCAATCTGTATATAATAATATAATATACAGGCATACTTTCACTATTCACTTTTTGGTTGCCCAACCTTTCCTACCTATCACCCTCTCTCTCCAGCTGTATCCATTTCCCCCTTTCCTCCCCTGCAATGGATAGGATTGGGGTCAGGGCCCTTTGGCCAGTGGAGCAAGTGACAGCTCTGACAGGTTGCCTGATTTCACTCTTGTGCCTTCTGTCACCTCCTGTATGCCCATCTCATTTTAATAATGTAAATATGGGGCAAGCTCAGGCCACAGAGAATATTCTGTGTCCTGGTGCTCAGTCACTGGAAACTCACTGCACAACTGAGTGACATATGCACATACATAAAGTTGGCAGTTGCCTCCAAACTAAATCAGGTTTGGTTTGTTTTTAGTTTACTGCCGCAGACACAAGCACACTGGAAAACAGTGAAAACTAATAAATTCAGTGGGATTTAATCAACAATATCACTGGCCACTTACACATCCTAACCAATGGCGTAAGAAGTCATGTTATCTTGGATGAATTGTTGAGATTAAAAAGAGACCTGCGTAGCTTAAACTGTGTTTCCATCATTTTATGAAAACCGCTGTGAGAAAGCTTGAAGGGTAGTGTAACAATTTAGGTAGTGCAACATTAAAAATTTGTTTATGTATTGTATTATCAAACTTGCTGCAGCAGAGGCTAAGACATTCTTTGTTTCTGTCATTAGTATGTGTCGAGCACCAAAAACACAGGAACTTACACTGCCCACTGTCCAACAGTGTAGTTCATTAGATTGGGTTAGCCCCCCACTTTGCTTTGCATTCAACAATAATAATTATATTTCTTGGCCAAGCTGAGGCATTGATTTCAAAATTTAGAACACTCGCTTCATGGAAAAAGTTACTTTATGTAACTGCTCATTCAGGCTGCACAGTACTTCTTATGGTGAGATATGTAAGAGAACTCAAGTGGCCCTCTTTATAAAATATAATTAATTAATTAATTCATTCATTCATTCGTTCATTCATTCATAATAAAACAGCACACAAAACTTCAGGAGTCCATGTTTGTTTGGTTTTTTTATACTTAAGTGAATTTGTAAGCTCCAAAAAGGTATATTAGTGTAGAAAAACACAGAAATGTTTTCTAATTGTAATTATTTCCTAGATTTTACTGTAATGACAAGTTGGGAAATCTGTAATTAGTGACTCCAGCGAGACATTAATATGACATGTGTACATTTTTTTTCTGCTATCCAGTGGAGAGTTAATGTGCATCTATCATATTTGATTTTCTTTGCTGCCTGCCTACATACACTTTAATTTCAGGATTTTTATTTATTTTGCTGAAGAAAGAGTCCGTCTAAACATTTTCAGTGTAAGCAAAGATTAAATCGGATTTCAACTAAGTGTGACTTCTTTTTTGATCCCAGTATCAGCACTCTTTATGCATAGGTTTTACCAAAGCCCTGTGAAGATGAGGGTAGAAAACAGCAAAAACGATGCCTTTCCCCGAGTATGCTTACATGCACTGAATCTGGTCTGAACAACCAACCAAATCAGCCACAGATGGAATTCACCTGCTTAGTGTTATTTATTAAGTGGCACAGTGGATGACCTCAGTTTAATGTGGATCCCGCCATCCCTGCTGCCCTCCTAGGGTACCTTAAAGTTCAGGAAAATTCAGAAGCTGTGACTCACAAAGCTCTCGGCAGGCAGATCGGCTCATAACTATCTGCAAAGCCTTTGATAGTTTGTCCTCCGCTTGTTACGGATGTGATGCATGATTTGGAAGCAGTTTGCCCTCCCTGGTCTCCTTCCCTGATTAAAGAGAAGCCTCTTGGTCAGAGATTACAACTACTCAGTACCACACAGGCACAGACGAGCAGGCATCGTGCACACTGTGGGCTTCATTAACCTTTTTCACCTTTACAATCCCTCAGCCTAACTACAGCAGGCCTCCACCCCCACTAACCCAAACTTTCAGATTGTCCTCTAGTGTTACCTTTTCTGGCAAGCTTGCCCCCATCTGCGCTCGTAAATTTAAGGTTTGATCGGCGTAGCATCCTGGGGGTCCCTAATGAACTGACTGATGTTCCATTACATACAATCAAAGCGTCGCATGGCCGGGGAAGCTTGTGTTCAGTGGTGTAACAACCATGGAGTGCATGCTGACAGAACATGTAGATACACTAATGAGTCGTAAGTCCATGTGTGTGGTAAAGAAGAGCCCAGTGCTGTCAAAATCTTTGACTTGCAAACCTGAGTTTTTCTTTGTGTGTTAACATCTTTAAATACACTTTTCATTTAGAACCTGCTGGTGCATTTCATTGTTTTTTTAAACAGAAGTGGTGTTTATGAACAGTGAAATTGTTCACCCACACACACACACACACACACACACACACACACACACACACACACACACACACGCGCACACACACACACACAGAGCTCCCTCCCCAGACACATGCACAACGAATCCAGATGTGGTGGTGATTCTGGACTATTGGGTCAGTCCGTCTGGGGATAAATCAGACAGACTAATCTGTCCTGTGAGGGGATGGTGGGTAATTGGTCACATTTGACCCGCCAACCTTGCGGACTGTGGGAACGCAGGCTTTATCTACCAGCGGTAATTGGCTAATGAAACACTTCCGCAGCTCCTCCACTAGATTGTCATCCACCGGTTGGGATAGGGTGAGGCATATGTGTGTGTATATGTGAGTGTGGCCAGCACAAGTGGCCAAAAGGCATATGTGTGTGTGGGTGAGAGTGTGTGTTTGTGTGTAGTCTAGAGAAAATGGCAGGATGCGGAACTCCCTTTGGCCATCTCTACAACTTTATCAACAGAATCAGTCTCACGACGCCTGCAGCATACTGATACATTGACAGACCACACATTAATGGTTATGTGGTTGCCATTACAAGTTAAATTTAGTTTTCAAATGGAAATAGTTAATGTTATTCAAATTCAATTTCAACTCATGCCAGGGCTTTCTGTGATGCACATACTGATTGCAGCACGCAGACCCTTTCCACCATGGTAAATCAGGTGGATATCATCTTTTGCACTGTGGTTCAAGCCTTGTGTATTTTACATTTTGTAGTCATTTTGTGCGATCATTTATCTGGGCAAACTCATGGCCAGATCATTTTGAAGACAGGAAAATAAGCAGGGACAAAGTGAGATGTGGGGGTAGAGGGCACTTGGAAAAAAAGGCTAAAGTTACGGTAGTGAGACAATGTCTCTGAGGTCCCATCAAGTGAGCCATTCATAGATGCAGGCCTACCAGTTTGTGGAGCCAGGGAGACACTCCGATAGAGTGGGGCCCAGGGTGGCCTTGTCTTTTTGTCCCAAGCTGACCCCTGCACTCCTGCCTGGCCTCTACGCCCCTCACCTGGCCTGTCCCAGCGCACTAGTAAGAGGATACCTGTAATTTGCTCTAATGGCCTTTGAAAGACCTGGCTGGGCTAATCCCTGGAGTACTTCTCCTAGCACAACCGTATGAAAAGGTGGGGGTAACTGGGCCGAGTGTGAGTCCTGAAAGAGGACCGGTCTCTGGATTGTGTGTGAGAGAATGTCACCCCTTGCGGCCGGGGCTGGGGCCGAGGGAGTGTGGGAGTCAGCTTTCAGCAGATCACCACCATGTGGCTTGTTCACAGGCTCAGAAAACCTGGGCACCGGCTTGTAGAGCAGTAGATTGGCTTTGCTTTACACCTCCCTCGGTGGCCAGTGTAGCAGGAAGGTAGAGTGGCCTGAAAAACTGCCTGTGTTCAACTGTGAGAGTTGTGTGCAGGCAGATTTGTACTTCTTTTTGACTAAAATCAGCCCATTCAATAATATACTCAAACTGATATACCCAGTCCCTAAGGGGTGCAAAAAAGCTAAGAAAATAGCAACAACAACAACAATAATAATAATAATAATAATAATAATAATAATAATAGTGGCAGAAAAATCACAAATACTAAACTGGTGATGATGGAGAATATGGAGTGGGATTTTAAAAAAAATGACAGGAGAAGAATAATCTTATCAGTCTCAGCTTCACTCTCATCTCTCCAGAGAATTTGATGGAATGTGGGAAAAGCAAGTGATACATGGGCAGGGAAGAGCAACCCTCTGCGAACCTTTTCTCTCCTTTCTTCCTGTTCTTTCTATCCATCGTCCCTATTTCTTTTTTTTTTTTTTTTGACAGGATGGGCCACATACAAGGGAATTGTACTTGGACAGAACACACAAATGCAAACCAGTCTCCCTGTGTCCTATTTCCCTGAGTTAACGGCCATTGTTTACAGTCATATTTAAATGACAGCACACATGCACACAGTGTGTGCTGAGTGATTAAGAGACTGTCAGTGTGTTTAGATCTGCAGAAATTCAAGCATGTAAGGAAAAGGGTGCAAATGTAACCCTGGTTCTTATTTCCTTTGCTGTTATCTTAGTTGTGTATTTTTAAAATTTGGTTTGATCAAAGCCTTCATGACTTGAGCTGACTGTCCAGGATTTCAAAGCTAATTTAAGCAAGAGAAACACTGTTCAGACTTCCAGACAGTCTGAGCTCATTTGAGGAACAGAAACAGATCTCGGGGCCAAGCTTTTCTCCAGGCTGGATGCACTTCTGTGACTAACATGTGGTGGATGATCTGACTTAGGGCTGGCTAGTTCATTTACTGAGTATTTTAGAGATTTTAGAGTTTTTCTTTACTTTCGTGCCTCTATTGCAAAAAAAAAGATTAACTCAGTGTTTGTGTGTGTGCGCCTCAGCATTTCACTTTTATTGTGCGTGCAAATAGCTCAGACCCACTCAGCATAGCTCACAGCAGACATATCTTATAGCTGCCGGTAAAAGGATGAATAAATCATTCCAGCCCTGTAAGAGTTAATAGGTATGATGCATGTCCGGAGACCCATTGCAGAGGGGCCAATAAGGAGGGAGCGGAAGGGTGACCCAGCCAGGAAAATAACCAGAACGAGACAGCTAGACTGAGAAGGACAGTGACAATCAAGCTGACTAATTAGACACAAAAAGAAGAGAAAGACAGGTACGGTTTGTAGAAAGGCATGGAGTTGTAGACTGACAACTGCTTTTCCTATGCATTAGAATGCTACTAACACACACACACACACACACACACACACACACATACACACAGTGCCAGTCAAAGGTTTGGACACAGACTGTGTCCAAACCGTTTGACTGGCACTGTACATATATACATCAATGCATAAATCCTGGAAAAGCAGTACAGTCAGAGAGGCAGTTCCTGCCTCTTTTAAAGAGACTGTAAATTTTATACTGCTGTCCAGAACTGCTGGGTCTATTAAGCCACGGAGGGATTGCGTCATCTGTATTTTAAGCCTGATCACACTCATTCAAACAAAAATAAATGTCACCATGATGAAATGATGAAACATAGCTGACACAGACTCAATTAGTGGTGTGTATGTATTGATGAATATACACTTCCACTGGATTGGAGGTCAGCAACATTTCATGCCCAAAAAATGAGATCATCTGAATACCTAAATATACTGAGTGAGCACATTTTTTCCATCACGTGGATTTTTTTTTCTTCCCTGACGGCATGGCCATATTCCAAGATGACAATGCCAGGATTCATCAAGCTCAGATTGTGAAAGAGAGGTTCACATGGTTTGGCGACCACATATTCCAGACCTTAATCCCACTGAAAATCGCTGAGATGTGCTGGAGAAGACGTCTGTGGTCTGACTCTCCCATCATGAGATCTCGGACACTGTGTGAGCCTATCAAAATGACGGCAGGGCGAATATGTGCTGTCATCAAAATTAAAGATGGTCCAATGAAATATAGTGTGTGATTTTCTTTTTGGCTGGGCAATGTACTAGGAATAATAGTATCAATTTTTAGTATGCCTAAATATAGTTAAGAACAAGAGACTATAATGTTACTTAAAATTAAAGACATAAACTATTATGGCACCCCAAATGTAAAAAGTGGATATTTGATTTTAGATGGAAATGCATAGTTTGATGTCACTCATTGAACTATGACCAAAAGCAGTGCTTATAGGAGTGTTAGACATTAGAGCACTGACACAAGCTTTTCTGCATTTCTGTGTTATTAAAGGATTGTGTATAGCCACTTTCACATTATTACCCCTGGCCTGTGCTGTAATTGACCCACAACATCATGTCTCTGTTCAACATTACTTTTTAAAAGTACAGCTATTTGTGTATGCAGAAGCACACAGCTGACCGTGTTTACATCATTTTAGAGATGACTGTAACACTCGTCACCCTGAACAGGACCCTACTGAAATAGTTTAGTGCAGCTGCTGGACAAAGAAGGCTGGTGCTCCCTGAGAATGCACTCTGTGAGGGGTACATAGGTGCAGGAATAGAAATGATATTATGTGTGCAAGTGATTAATACTGGACACCAGGTTAGAAAAAAAAATTCTCCACAGGAAAACAAGGACTTTTGAGGAACAACAGACAATCTGCTAACTGAGAACTCAGTGGACTTGATGAATTTATCCCAGTTCCAAAGTTTGGTTGATAGAGGAAACTTAACTAGAAGACAAGTTACAGTTCATGTTGACTTAATTTAAATGTACTGGTTCTTATATAATGATTTTCTACTTTGAGCACTCAAAACACTTCATACAACATGCCTCATTCACACAAGCACTTCTTTCAGCCAAGTGCTTTTGATGTAACATTCATACTCCAGCAGTAGCATCAGACACTTTGGCGTGCAGACTGGAGCAGCCAGGGATCGAACCACCAACCTTCTGATTAGTAGGTGACCTCCTCTACCTCCTAAGCTGCAGCCACCAGGTGCAGGTGTGTGTGTGTGTGTGCAAGTTTTCAGTTTGTGCTTCACATCCATACTCGGGTTTCACCAATCCCAGAGTCTATTTAGGGCTGCTCCCTTCTGTGCTTCTCTAAGTGGACACGCCCTTTTTCTAAAGGAAAACACTGTGGAAATAACATAAAGCCAGAAATTAAAGATAAGCAAAAATTTTTTCCTCTTATGGATTAGGGTGTCAGATATAGTCCACAAACAATGGAACACCAGCGTTCACTAGTGTTTGTTGGTATAATCTGAGTGTAGAGTCCACAGGCTCATAAAGTTTGGGCTGCAGGCTGATATAGACATACGAAAATGACAAAATGAATGGCATGTGGACCATCACAGTCATGCGGATATGGAAAGTAATAATGTGGCCTTTAGTTCCATTGGCTTAAGTAAACCATAACTTAGGCATAACATACTGAAGCAAGATGGTTTGAAATCTCCTTTGCAAGGGAGTGGTATTCAAACTGCAAAACATTCAAAACCAGGAGACTGTGCTTACTACAAATATATTTTTTTCTCATCTCTGCAGCCCTGTCATAATCTGCAAATCACATAGAAGATCAGCTTTCGTATCAGCCACTGATTGCAATGAGATCATCGCTGCACTAGTATCACTTGCCTTCCAGTAGTGATATCAGACTCCAAATACATGAGCCTCATGACAATATTGTCCTTCCTCTACCGATCAATAGGATCAATAGGAAGTGCTAAGATGTCGGAAGCTAGCAAGCTATTGTTTGCTTCTTTACTATTTGATTACACTGCCATAGTAACATCATTTGGGGGGGAAAAAAATTATATTTGAGTACCAGATGATTGGATATGTTTTTGTAAAATATCTTTTAGACAATAACATCTCATGCTTGGCGTCTGGGAAAGACACACAGTGTTAACTATCAAGGTGCCTCAGATTTGATCAGGTACCACCTGCCGGGAGCAGTAATTACAGTTTTGCTCTCAGGATACAAAATTTGACCTCTGCCCTATTAGTTTTTATTACCTATTAAAAGAATGAGCAATGTGCAATCATTGAGTGGGTCTTTTTGTCTGCCTGTCAAACTGCACGTAAAGTTGGCCCAAAGTGCATTTATTCTTCCTCATTCAAAATAAATGTATTTTTCAGAGATTTCAATGGGAAATTGTTCCCTTTATTTGACAGTCAAAAGGGGAGCTAACATACAGAGAAGAGAAAGTTTGCTGATTGGAATCAAAACCATGCTATGGTATTTGCTATGCACCATTACCCTTAGAATAATCACAAGTCTGTTCTAATTACAGCAGTTTCAGAAAAATGGCATGCAAACTGGCCCCGCTGGGTTGTAGCACAATAACATGTGTATGTCAGTTAAATTTAAGCAAAATTATCATAACTGTTATCACCAACAAGCATGTTTTTTTTCTTGTTTTTTTTCTTCTGCTTGACATGATGAACTTGACAAAAAGAGACAAAGATGCATCCTTTGGCACAGTAAATTCCTGTTAGCATTCATGGCGTCATGCTCAGTTGACTACATAAAAAGTGATCATGTGAAGAATGAACAAAAAGACCTCAAAAGAGCAGTTCATATTCCACCTAATTTGAGTTACAAAAATAAGTGGATAAAGTCATCAAAGAGACATACTCACTTTACTATAAATTAAAGCTTTTGTTCCACACATTAATGTGCAAATTTCACCATCAGTTATTTGTGTTTATGTGCATATTTTTTTCCCCCAAATGATGTCCAAACCCCCCCAAAATGCTGGATCTATTTGTATTTTGGCAGGTGCAGATTAAATATTTAAATCTAGAATTAGCCAAACAAAACTTTTCTTTGTTATTTACTGTACATTCAGAGCTTAACATGCAATTTTCCATATCACAGCACCTGTGAAGGCCTCCACTGGAGAGCTGGTTCTCATGGTAATCTCTCAAGGTGTTTAAAGGAATAGTGAGTGATGTAGCCTTTGTCTGTGCCGATACACACAGACGGCTGCTTTGCCCAGTACCAGACCCTTTGAGGGGGTCATGGCAGATCAAAGGTGCTGGTCACAGCCATTAGGCCTGGCAGCCCAAACCCGACATGAAAAGCTTGTTTTGAAAAGGAGGGCAGAAGGAAAAAAACAACAGGGCCCTCTTCGTTTAAAAAGCAAGCAAACTGTGAAATAATTGAAAAGGTATGTCAATCAAGACCAGGAGCACAGCGGGAACTCCAAGATTCCCAGGCTTTGCTCTGGTCGAGCACTGAGCCATGGAGGGCGGTTCAAGGGGGCAACCCAAGAAATTAAAGACCTGGGAAAAGGAACAAAAAGAAGACAGGAGGAAAGGAGTAGAAAAATATCTTTTTTTTCATTCTTTTTTGCTCCCCTCTTTCACTCTTTTCTGCTTCAAATTTGTGATGGAAGGAACTATTTTGCCACAGTTTGCATAGGCCTATTCAAAATGCTTGGTCATTAATAAGATCTTGTCTAGCTCTTCACCTCTCAGGTGAGTAACAAAAAGACTTGTTGAGGAGGAGGGTGGAGGGGTTCTGGAGGCTTCTGCCCCCACCACCAAGGCC
The DNA here is from genome assembly GCA_024447675.2 of Pterophyllum scalare. Classification (NCBI taxonomy): domain Eukaryota; kingdom Metazoa; phylum Chordata; class Actinopteri; order Cichliformes; family Cichlidae; genus Pterophyllum; species Pterophyllum scalare. Next base: position 20,558 of record JAMQGT020012330.1, on the reverse strand, counting down.
ACCATCTTATAACCAGCACCTTCACCCTGTACTCCCTCCTTCCTCTTCCCCATACCATGAGTCTGACAAAAGGGAACCCTGTGAGTGTCTCTCTCTTTCCTTTCTGCCTTTTTTTCAAGGTCAGAGAAGGCTTGAATGATCTGACGATGGGCTAACGTCCAAAAAATGGGGGACAGAAAGAAAAGAAAGAGTAAAAAGAGACTGAGTAAAAGACTTTTTCTATGCTTTTAAAAAAACCCATAGAAAAGTAGTAAATGGCAAGTCCACAGTTGACTAGACATGTATGGTGTGGGATTTGCTTGTAATGGCAGCTTGAGCTTATTGACAGTCCCAGCCAAAACATGTCAAAGGTTAAGAGATCTTGCCAGTTGCAAGTGGGAAGCCAAACATGTCTTTTTCATGAGCTCAATAGGACCATCAGTTGATACTTGCTCAGCAGAACGAGGTGAAGAAGTGACCTTCAGTTTCCAGTGCAACTCCGTGACAAAGACTTAATTTGTCTTCGTTGTCTTTCTCCCTCTTCTTTCTAACTGTGATACTGTTCAAAATTTGAAAAAGATTTTTGAATAAAAAAATGACATAACTTTGAAATGTTGTCATTTTCTCTAAGTATAGTCATCTATGACATTTAAATGCCAATTATTTAATAAGGGCAAACTTGATATTTGTGAGCATTTAATTTTCCATCAGACCTTATCTAATAACGCAAGGTTTACAAAAGAAAGGCTCACTGACCCCCAGCACTGTTAAACATCCACATGACTATCTAGTTTTATTAATTTGAACTTAAAATTATAATGCAACAGTTTCAGAATAAAAGGCTCTGTAAACCTATATCAACATTATGCTCTTTCTGTGAGTGTACAGCACTCCAGCAAACTGACCTTTGGAATTCAGCAGTTAGAATAAACCCTCTAATAGCTTGAAATACTTCACTCTAATTTCTCAGGCTTTGAACAGAATAGAATGACCTTTCAAAGGGGGGACTGTGAGTTATATGGATCTAACTGGTCTTTATAGATGTGTGGTCAAGCGTCCAGAGCCCGAGTGATTCTTCTAGACAATGTGAAATCCCCATTCCATGTCCTCAGATCTTTTGTGTCTACCGACTACAACAGTGGGCACTAATCAAGTGTAGCTTATGAGACCTGGAGCAGGACAATATTTGAGGTACTCTCAATAAATTCCCTCTTCAGAATGGGCTAACCCAATTGCCACATCCAGTAAAAACAGAGAAACAAAAGTGCATCAGTGTATCAAGTTTATGTTCTAGTATTAAATTTATTCCCTTCACCTGTACATGCTCTAAACCTGTTATGTTAAAACTGAGCAAATACAGCTATTCACACCCACCTCGCTGCATTGTCTCTGATGTGACAAACGTGCTTCCATCACACCTACTGCGCGTGGAACTCAAGTCAGCAAATAACGGCAATTACTGCTGGCACCACTTTCAGGCACCAGCGGTTTTCATTGGCCTAGACTAATCCCCCATAAACCCTTGCAGTGCAACAATCACCAGCAGAGCCTCAGCTAATTGCTTATGAGTCCTTTGCACGCTCCAGGTGCCACTATAGCACACCCGGTGTTTGTAAACAGAACTCAAAAAGAGGAGGCTGCCATCAAAGTGTTAATGTGTCCTTGGAGGATCAGAGGCAGCATAATGATGGGGGTGCAGCTGGGCAGCTGATACCTGGATGGGCTGCTTCCCTGCAGCTGTGTATGAGCAGAGAGAGGGCTTCATTTTACGTGTTCCTGTCAGAGAATAAAGACACTCAACAGGGGCTTGTGTTTGTGTATCTTGCCCATTTTTTCTTTCCTCTTTCTTTTCTCTGTACTTCTTTGTGTCAGTGCATATAGAACATGACTTCACTTGGTAAGCGTGACTAGTGATGTTCAGGGCTTAAAAAAAAGTTGTGTGCTCATACTGTAAAAGATGTATGCATCTTTGGAGCTCTGCAGGTGTTCTATGTGAGACCATCGATAATAGTCTGATGGTACTGTGGCAGTCTGGAGGGAGCAGTTAGTAGCATAATCTATATGTGATATTGTATTGTATTGTCATTTGGATATTAGACAGAAATGTTATAGCTCTGTCTTCAATACTGAAACCCACAAATGTGCACAGACTGCAAGGTTTTGGTTACTGTGCATAGTGGGGGGTGTGGTGGACCACAATGACCCTTTTGCAACTAAACTGGACTGCATTCACTGACAATGAAACACTTTCCTTGTCCAAGAATTACATGAGAAAGGAATCTTGTGATCGACAGTGTGGATGGAACAGTGACTGCATATTTGGACACTTGACTGCATTAGAGGAAAATAAAAGAATGTCTGCATCAGAGGCTTCCAGACCTGCTACAAATAACATAGTGGACAGAACTGTGCAAAAGTCTCAAGCCACAGTCTGATCTCTCTGAGGCAGCTTTCTTGTAATTTCTTTAAGCAGTCTTCAGGAGTAGCTCTCCAGACTTCTTAGAGGAAATTCCAAAGCTCTATTTTAGATGTTGGCTGCCTTTTATTTTGTTCTCTGTCAAGATGATCCCACACTGCTTCAGAAATGTTGAGGTCCAGGCTCTGGGGAGGCCAATCCATGACTGACAGTGTTCCACTGTGTGTTTTTCTATCCAGGTATGCTTTTATTGCATTTACAGTGTGTTTGGGATCATTACCATACTGAAAAATAAAACTGTTGCCAATCAGGTGCTTTCTAGATGGCATTCAATGGTGGATCAAAATCTGATGGTACTTTTCTATGTTCATAATTTTATGAATTTTGACAAGATCTGCAACAAACTTGGCTGCAATGAGGCCCAAACCATGACAGAGCATCAACTATGTTTTATAGATGGCTGTAGGCACTCACTGTTGTACCTCTCTCCTGACCTTCTCCGTACATCACTCCATAAAAACTGTTAGCACTGATTTTCAGTCCAGTTCTTGTGTAATTTGGCACATCTCAGCATCTCCCTCCGTTTCCCTTCCTTAAGAAGGGCTTTTTGACAGCCACCTCTCAACTGAAGACATTTCAGCAACCAGTAGATGGATAAACTGGAGAGCCAAATGCATCTCTTAGGTCCTGTGTCAAGTGTCACGTGTCAAGTCTTTGCGGATTTTTCCCTATTTCTTGAGCACATGACTTTCAGATAGTGTTCATCTGCTGTAGATAGTTTTTTAGGCCTGCCACTTCTTCTTTTGTCCTTCACTTGTCCACTTTCTTTTTTTAAGGACACACTGCACACCATAGAGACGTGTCAAGTTTTCAGCTAATAGCTCTTTTGGAATCATCTCACTAGTGCAAAAATATCATTTTACGCCTTTCAGACTGTGTTATCGTTGGCACTTTTTGTAGATTCAAATAATAAAATGGGAATGAATGATGTGTTTTTGTGACAGGCTGCTAGTAACAAAGTACCTAAAGATACAATTTAAAATTGGTTCTTTGCTAAGTTGTCTGTTATGTGTAGACACGACACTGGTTCAACTCTTGAGTTAAAAAAAAAAAATCTGGCTGCTTGGAAGCGAAATATAAAGAAAGGAGGGGTAGCTCAAAACTTTTGCATGTTATTGTATGTTTAGGTGGCAGTGCCATTATTATTGAGCAATAAAGGTAGGGGTGGCTCAAGCAGGAATCCAAAGTGCTGAAAGATTAAGCAAATGCATAAGCATTTGTCTGTTAAGTATATTGCATCTAAACCTACCTGAATCTTAACCTCAGAGTTAGCAATAGATTTGAAAAGCATCCTTCCATTATATCCTTCAGCGGGTTGTTTAAAATTACTTTGTTGATTAATTTGGTATTATTATTATTATTATTATTATTTATAAAACTCATATTATTCAGTCTAAAAACATATTAAGTTTAGCATTTGCCCCCAAGTTTAGCCTTAGTGTCCATTCCAAAAAAAAAACCAAAAACCTGTATTTGTACAAATAAACAGACATTAAAAACATACTACAGTGCAAGGGGGCAGCAGCTGCAAAGCCACTGTTATTCTATTATTTGCATTTCTTTTTCATCAGGACTATTCAGGAACTTGGTTGAGACACTGCCCTGTACAAGACCTGTGGTTGTACCAAAACAGATGGGGATGGGTCATTTGGGAGACCTGCGGCCCACTGCTGCTTTTATGACTCATCGCCATCACTCATTTCCTACCAGCTCTGGCTCATGCTGTACTTCACCACCTTGATCTAGTGTTGTGTATACCAGCTTCTGTCCAAAGCTAAGAAATCTTTTTTCTTACAAATATCCAGCAGTGGCCTGTAAGCAACAGAAAACAAAGTATTTTTTTCTCCTTCTCTGGTTTTCAGGGCATAAGAAAAAGGATTTACACCCAGATAGGAACCACATCAAGGTGCTTTGAGAGTATTAGTGGGTAAATGAAGGCAGAAAAGCAAAAGAAACATTAATTTCCATTATTTACCTCTTATTAAGGACCCTGCAGTAAGCCAGGTCATCTCTAAAACAACTAGTCTGAAAACTTCATCTTGCAGAGTTTCACAGAACCTGTCTCTGGTTAGCTTCGCCCTCTCTAACCCTAACCCTCTCTCAGTAATGACAGGGGCTCATACAGTGAGTATGGTCAGGAAGGAGTGCCATTTCTGGAAGTTTTCATGGATGCATGTGGCAAAACAGACTGACACTGTGCAGACTTAGATAATACATATGCCTGATATACAAGTATGTGTTACAACATTTATGTAGTGTCAAATCCATGGGGACATTTTAAAAAATTGCTCTATTAAGCTTCTATGAAAATGTAATATTATTACCTTGAATTAAGCTGATAGGATTCCAATTTCTTGTGAGACTCTTGTATGGGTACTGCCTGTATGCAAGCTTCTTTTTTTTTTCTCTTGGGTTCTCTCTTCGACAGAGCATATGGCTTACTGACAAACTAATCACTAATGATAGAATGGCTTTTGATGGGGGAAGCTCCCAAATCTGGATATTTCTAACCCAGCCTCTTGTTCTCCTTTTATTTTCCAGGCCTGATGGAAATCCGATCTGTCAGTGTGGGAGTTGTTGCCATCAAATCTGTCAGCACCGGACTGTACTTAGCTATGTCCAAGAAAGGCACGCTCTTTGGATCGGTGCGTATACAACCTGGCAACATTTTTCTGGAGGTTGAGACTTCTTGATGTTAAGGAGGGGAGGGAGAGTTGTTGAGGTTGCGTGATATATATACGAGTCCCAAATGAATGCCACCCTATGTTTGATATTCCCGAAGAGAAGGAAAATCTGAGGAATCTTCTGATGAAAAGTTCAGAGGGATGTCAGCCTGCTATAATCAATCTGTACACCTGCCCCATGTCTGACTATACAGAAGCTTGAGCTGGCTTGTTCCATCATGAAAATAGATAGTAGAGAAAAGAAGCCCAACCAGCAATGACAAATAGCCAGCTGTGCTCGTTTAAGTCCTTGCGTGCCATCTGCCAATTGTTGTTTTGCACAGCAAGCTTTCAAAAGTAATCACCTCTCTTTGTTAAAATCAAACACAATTCAGACCTGAGGTGTGTGGTGTCTAGCTCATGAACTTAGATCTTGGACAAGAAAACATCAGTGACAAGCAATCAGTCAGCAAGCAGCGATAAGACAAGTGTAGCACACAAAACGGGACATAAATAGACCTGACGGAGAACTTTACTAAACCCTGAAACCTTCAAGAATAACAAAAAGGCAGATGAATCGCAGCATGCTCACTTTATCCCGATGCTATCACAGAGAGGGCCTCGTTATAGCAGCCTGATAATGATCTGGAAAAGGGAATGCAGTAGAACGTCTTGTAACTGCAACATCTTTCAAGAGTCTTACTGATAAGAAGCTGTAACCACCCGTGGAAAAGTGGCTTTGCTGAATGCTGAATGTAGAGTTTAAAAAAGTGTCTTAAAGAAATAGAAACCCTTATTTTATTATTATGTTGTGGTTAATTTGAAAAAATTCAAGGGTCAGTTAACCCCAATCACAAATAAAGACTCACACAGACACACACACACACCTTTTGACATTTGTTTTAATTTATCATGTCTAAGATTTCTGCTGCTAACTCGATTCAGGGTAAGCAAACAGAAATGAAAATGTCCTTCCAATAATAATGTCCCAGTTAACCAAGATATTTCACAGAACTCACCGTCATGTGTCTCTGTCAAAGATCACTTTTAGAAAATGGTCCCAAAGAAAATTCAAATGTCAGGCAGATACATATCTTAAATAACCAGAATATTGTTTCTGGAAAGGGAAGCCTGTTGCTATCCACTAAAACAAACTGCACTGGGTTGATGGAAATTATATTTAAGAGGATGTCTTCTAAAGAGTGAGGGTCTGGGTTTTTTTTTTTTTGCCTTTCTTATTTTCCTTTTATTTATTTATTTTTATATTTGGGTTAACCATCCCTTTAATTCGGACTTCCACAACCTGAGAAAAACAAACCAGATCAATACAGCGAATAGACACCCTATATGATACTGCACACCTGGAAATCTTTTACTACAACAACAGTGCACTTGGAAGCTGGCCTTGTACAGAGAAGGAGTAGCAGCAGGCTAATTGCTTATACCCTCCTTAATGTCACTTCTCTTTCTCCCTGCAATCACAGGTGAAGTACAGCCCAAGCTGCAAGTTTAAAGAACGCATTGAAGAGAATGGCTACAATACGTATGCCTCGCTTCGCTGGAAACACGGCGGCAGGCAAATGTTTGTTTCGCTGAATGGGCGTGGCAAACCAAGGCGAGGTCACAAGGCTCGACGGAGACACCCATCTACTCATTTCCTCCCTATGCTCCCCTCCTAGTGGCCCAAGTCTGAACTCAACAGCAACTGGATGGCCCACCTCTTTCCTAGGACTAGTGTTGATCTGGCTGTGACACAATGTGTATTTTTACTATTCCATCCTCCTGTCACATAAATATACATTTGCTGAGGTCTGTAACACTTGTAGAGGTAGTATAATATCTACTCTTAAGTTATTTTCTGCATTTTCTAATGATGTTCAGTAATACAGCACGACACAGTAGAACTACACTACTATCAGACATATGTCTTGCCACAAATCCATCTGTGTCTGAACTGCATCTGCTTGAGATGGGAGTACAGAAAGGGACAAAAGGGGCTTTCACGTAACAAAAATTGGATCACTTGTTTGTTGAGAGATGAAATCATTATTAAGAGAGATAGCTACAAGTCAAAGCTTTCAAACACCTGTGCTGGTGACTTTTAAAAACATTTGAATAGTGGGTCAATTCCAGCTTGACTTCATTTTGTAATATATTTAGCCTTACAAAAAAAGCATGTGAATTTATCATTACATTTCAAAGTTATCATAAAATGTTACATCTACAACAGTAGAATATGTGAAACAGCATTGCACGTCTTCTCGTTCTGTAAGGCTAAATATGATAACATTTATGCTACAGAAAAAATTATATAAACTGAAAGAGGAAACATCCATCTATCCTCTTCAGGGTTGGGGGGGGGGCTGGTGCCTAACCCAGCTGACATAGGGTGAGAGGCAGGGTACACCCTGTACAGGTCTTCAGCCTGTCGCAGGGCTAACACAGAGAGACAGACAACCATTCACACCTATGGGCAATTTAGAGTGACCAATTAACCTAACCCCAGTAACTGCATGTCTTTGGACTGTGGGAGGAAACCCTCGCAGACACAGGGAGAACATGCAAACTCTACACAGCAAGAGGCCTGAGCCAAGGTGGAATCGAACCCAGACCTTTAGATGTTATTCTAGCTGTGAGGCAGTAGTGCTAACCACCACACCACCGTGCTGCAAAAAAAGATACATTTTTTTTTGGACTAAAGTGGTAAAAAATTAACATAATGAACGGGTTAATAAACACAGTGTGAAAAATCCAAATGAGAAAAGGGAACTTGTACTCATGACCTCAAACCTCAGCTGAGTCCCTGCTACAAGTTTGACATGTGTTCACTGTTGCTTGGGAAAACTGACACTGCTAGAAAAGAGATAATGACCTGCAACCAAACTGTACTGACTCCAACACAATCATAAATGTACTGTTCTGTCTGTATATGTTGATATGTGAACTAAGCTAACTACTGGGATAACATACTAGATTTCTTGAGATGCCCTTTGGATGTCTGTGCATGCTTCTGTCAGTCCACTTCTCCCATTCAACCTACTACCTTATAGATTAGAAATCAGATAACCCAGAACATGCACTGTGCTTCATCTAGGCTCTGAATCTTGGTCTTTAATTCCGTCTCGAAATCACTGACATCTAGTTTGAATCATTTAACGCTTTCTGGCAGCAGTAGGCAAACACCATGTCACATAGCAGCAGCTTCATTAACTTTGTACACCATAGTAAATGGTTATTACAGTCTGCTTCTAACATTTTCTCGACAAGGCTAATAGAACATTTAATATATTTAAAACTTTTGTACTCTTTAACTGTTTGAAGTTGATGTTTATTGTTATTGTTGACCTCTTTGTTTGATTGTAGTCCTGCTGTTTTAAAGAAGGGGAAAAAAAATCATATTCAGTCCATATTCAGCTCAATTTGTATTACTACTGGATATTGGTACATTTGTGATCCACTTATCATAAGCCGTTTTCAGCAATAGGCCGGTAATAGCTGGTTGTATATAATGCCAAACAGAACAAACAGTTCCCGGATTTATTTCAGTTGAGTAAAGTCATTTGAGTGCCTTCGTTCATGGTAAACTTCAATAAAAAAAAAAAAAGTGGATAAATCAGTGGTCACGGCTCACGTGCTTACAAATCCTTATTTAAATAGTTTTTGAAATCATGGAGTGCAACAATGGCATTTTAATCTTGTCCTGTGCATGGCACTGACTGTTAAGTGTCGGTAACATCTCCATCAGAGCCCTTCGACATAATCCCCCTCTCATCATAATCATGAAGAAACTCACAGCAGGAGACTCGTTGATGTGGAGGACCTCCCCATGTCTAATGAAAGCTCTGTGGTTATGAACTATGCAGCCGAGCATCAAGATCATTTACACACAGACGAGACCTTCAGTGGCACAGGAGGCCACTCGGTCTTTTCAGTGAACAGAAAGGAGAGTCGGGGATGAATGGTGGGTGTTTGGGGTGAATAAAGGCCAGACCTTTCAGCCTGTCATAATGTGAGATTACTGTGACGGGGTACATGTCTGGTCAGAAGGGCGTGAAGTCACACTGTAGTTCAGCTCTGAAGGTCTGGGTGCGGCACAAAATATCAGTATGGGGGGTCTGGCGGTACTGTTGCTGTGGAAACGCCTTTGTCCTCTGCTGTGCACACTCGAGGTGCTCTTCTATTCTGGAGAAGTAAATAATTTTTTGTAATTCTTGCTGTTGTTAAATATAGTTTTCATTTAAAAGAAAGTTTGAAGAGGACTAGCCTAACTTTTTACTTCATTTCCAGTCTTTGCTCAGCTAATGCTGGCATGACATTGAGAAAGCAAATAATGGAGAGCCATGAAAGTTAATAAGCTTATTTATGGTATATCAATGTGCCATTATATTTTAAAACGCTTTATGCATGCTTGTTTCTTTCTTGTTGTGAGAAAGCACTACATAACACTGGACAGTGCATTATGGTACATTAAACTTTACAGACGCATCCAAAAGTATGCCTGCACAGAACACTAAAACACACACACACCGCGAAGAAATCCCACTTTCTGTTTGTTCCCCTGATTGACTCGCCTCTTTGTCAGTGTCCTCCGTCTTCTGTCTTCTACCTCTCCTCTTTCTTCTTTTAACCATCCAAGAATCTTTCCTTTCTCCTTGGCCTGAGGGTGCGACTGGCTGTTGGTGCCAGTTCCAGGGACAGCAAATGGGAGCTGTAATTATCATTGCTCCACCACTGTCCTGTCAGTGGGCTCGCCAGCAAAACAAGAGGGGAGCCTTTGGAAGTCCTGATCAAAAGCTTTGGCCTTTGATCATGAAGCAAAAGGAAAAACCTAAACACTGTGCAAAATCAACAAGGAATGTCCCAGAGAGCGAGAGCTCAGAAGAATGCAAATGACAGCAATCCAGAAGACATCTTCAGCTCCTCCTCTGCAATGACATATTGATGTCACCAGCACAGGTGTTTGGGCTGTATTTAATCTAACCAGAAGACGGAGGGAGTGAGTCACTCACTGATGCTGTTGCACAAGTGTCTGTAAGATAACACCTGGTAAGCTGCACAGCAGGTAATGTCTTCATGTGTCTGCAAAGGCATCTGAGTTTGATGCCTACTACTTGCCTGCATACTTAAATCATCACAAAGTACAGTACACCTTCACATCCATAAAAAGGATAGGATTCTGCATGAACCAACACAATTAATGTGCAGAGAGAAGGTAACTTTGTATGTTTCAATATAAATTTGCAGCTGACTGACAGAAAAAAAAAAGTAATAATAGAAGCCCATTTTGAGGGCCTCCGCCAAAATCTACAGGGGCACAAGTCATGCTGCTTCAGCGACAACAAACCACAGCCTCTAGAACCTTTGAAACCCTGTGTGGTCATTTTCTCTCACAGTGACTGAAAAGAACTGTGGTGGGTGGGAAAGAAAAAAAAGACCCTTCTTAATACCAATCTTATGTATGTAGACGAAAATGGGAGAAGTGGGAGGGGTTGGGGGGTGGCAGACAGACTAAGGCACAATTTTAAAGCGCTTATTGAATTGCCATTACAGCTCCTGAGACTAATTGTGGCTGTTGTGTGTCTCTCGGTGGCCTAGGGGGCTCTGGAGTGGCCCTGTATGCTCTTACTCAGTGGGGTTTTCAAACCGAGTGGCCCTGAAAGAGAACAGGACCACCGTAGATCAATGGCAAACCTTTCACTCTTTCACAGGCCCTCACTAATCCTTCTCATTTGTCTGCCATTTGTTGAGGCACATTCACAGCTCCCTGAATTTAGGATTAGGGCTTGTTTTGTTACAAAAACAGCCCAAGTTATAAAGCTGAATAGATGGACTGAAGGGTGGACGACAGATGAGTGTGGATGTGAGTTTTTGAACATGTTTGCATGTGTGTATGGTTATTATGTATACACTATTTTTCATGAAGAAATTTATGAGATCTTAGCACCTATTCGTCTCTTTGCACATGATTTGTGGAACACTGCAGAGATAAAAATGAGGACACAATTCAAGGTGAATTCTAGCATAAAAGATCAATAAAGAGATGTGAAGGGGCAGAAACAGAGGCAGTTGCACAAACTCAGGCCAAAACTTGGGGAAAGAGTCCACACTAATTGAACCTGGTTCAAATTTTGACTAACTGGGAACTTGAGGTCTGATTCAAAAACATATATAGACAAAAAGAAAAAGTAAGCTGGAGGGAAATGAAAAAAATAACAGGAGCTGAGGAGAGTTCTCAAATATGTCAGTGAGTGAGCAGTTGAGCCTTGCAATTTTAACCAGTTCACATCTGTATAGGACAAACTTGGAAAATCCTGCTTCACCTACCTCTTACACACATTACTAAATATGTCGTAAATGGTGCTGTTGTTGTGATCTGTAAGACAGCACCTGGTAAGCTGTCTTCATAGTTCTGCAAAGGCCTCTCACTTTTTTCAAAATCTGCATCCAGTTATGTGCAAAACATTTATATTTTCCTTGATTCATACCTTAGTTATGCATTAAGTGTAAAATACTTTTATGACTGCATGCGAAAGACTGTCCAGTCACACACCTGAAGGGAATTTCTTAACAAATGCAAATGCAGGTTATGACAGGTAATCTGGTTAGATTTTGCAGGTTAAAGTAACTGAAACTGTAACTGACATGACATTATCCAAAAGTTCAAAGTTCAAATCTACCCTGGGTATAAACTTGTCTGGATAGCAATGCATAATGTATATCTATATCAATATTTACATCTATCTCTCTCTCTTGCTGTATTTATGTGAAGTCATATCTATTTGCACAAAGGGGGAGCAAAGACCGAATTCTCTGTCCCGAGTCACCTTTGGAAAATAAACTTTTCATAAAAGAGAGGAAAAGCAAGAACAAATTGATTCATCACACACAAATACCTACAAAGGAAATACAGTTTCATTAAAGTTGCTGCAATTCCCTTTGAACCTCAGAGTTTTTCTCCATTGTGCTCTGTCTGAACCTGAGAGTGTGCTTTGACAGTCTTGGCAGCCTGCTACACGGTTATCAGACTGAGGCCTTCTCATCACTGAGTGGATTAGTGTTCATGTTTGAAGCCACTTAGTGGACTTTAGACAGGGCTGCTGAGTGGCATATGCACCACATTACCCCTTAAGCCCTGCCATGCCATGCCACAGGTATGTGGTGCTGACTGGCCAAACGCCATGCCAGGCATTCTCTGAATACCTGCAGCCCTGCCAGACACCGGGGGACGACGTGAGGAGATGGATGGAGAGATGATTGTGTGACAGCAAAGCTGATCTCTAAAATGAACATATTAAGGACTAGAATTATCAGTAGTAGTAGTGCGTTCTTGCTGTGAGGTACGGATAGGTGACAGCAACACTTCCTCACATATCCAGTGAGGGGACTGAGTGGCTCTGTTATGCTTTCAGGAGCATTTCTGGCATGGTTTGGGTTCACTGTTGCCCTTGGAAGGAAGGGTCACTGCAAATCACTGCAAAGTTTGTCGGTGTTATCACCTTTAGCTCATGATGAAATATATCTATCGTGTTAGGAGTGGAATCCGGCAGGATAATAGTTTCACCATCCACGAGGCATTTTGAGGTGATGGATTATAAAAACTAAAATAAATTACATGCTATGATGCATGCAATCAGTTTTTTAAATAGGTTTTTATGCTCTATTTCTAATTAAGTTGCACATTTCCCAGAGCAAATGTCTTCACTGTGAGGTTGCCATGAAAAATAAAAAATACAAATTAAACAAGATGTTGAGATTAATTTGTTACCTGCTAAGTATCTTTTAAATCACTTTGGACAGAGCCTAGCTACCTGTTTCCTGATGCATCAGTTTTTGTGGCAGCTTAAACTAATTAGCTGCTGGCTGAGTATACAAGATCATGGTAAAAGAAAAGTACACCAGCCTTAAATTTGAACGTTTTTACAAATCAGGATATATTAAACATAACCTGGGAAATAATCCTTAGCAAGTCTTAAAATTAGGTAAAAACCACCTCAAATAAACTACAAAACATGATAGATGACATGGTGTTATTTATTTAAGAAGAATTAGACAAAACTGTAGAAGCAGTGTGTGAAGAAGTGACTACACCCTTACTCCTTCCATAGGAATTTGGAGGGACAGTAGCATCCAGGTGCTGATAATCAATTATACTTGACTGATAGATTATCAGCAACATGAATCTATAAAAGCAGAAGTTTCAATTTTTGGCAGATTGCTGGTCTGGTGCATTCACTTATATCTTAAAACAATGCCAAGGATGAAATATGTAAGCAATAATTTTAAAGAATCAACTTTTGCTGCCTTTGAGTCTGTTTCCAAACTATGTGAAGTCCATCATTCAACAGTGGGAAAGATTATTCACAGTTGCCAGTCTTTCCGGGAGTGGACGTGCTGGCAAATTCACCCCAAGGTCAGACTGTGCACTGCTCAGAGAAACTGCAAAAAAAAAAAAAAAAAAAAAAATTGAAGAGCCCCATCTTGGACTCTACAGGTCATGCTTAGCATGTTAAATGCTGAAATTCAAGTTGCATCTGAACAAATCACAAGACTTCTAGAACAATAACCTTTACAAACATGAAAAGAATATCAGGAACACATTTCATAATAACACGGTCCTATGCGACTCCGGCCTTTGTGTGCATATCTTGGTGTCTGTCTGTCTGTCTTTCTTTTGCTTTTCTCAGCAGCTGACCTTGGAAGTGCAATGCCAGCCTGAAGTTCTTTGGATGAGTGGCTCTCAGATTTTGGCTATTTTCTCTTAAGCTTTCACAAGATTCAGATGCACAGGTCGTGAACAGGCAGGACAGGCCTGGGGCTCCTTTTTAGCTACAGCCTGAAGTGCACAGACTGACAGCATCTCATTCTAAACTCAAACTGTCCCACACCACATTCACAATATGAATTCTCTCCCTATATTTAAAATTTATTATTATTATTATTATTAAACTTGCCATGTACAGCTATTTAGTAGCACTGGGTAGATTTTTAATTGCTTAAAGTGCATAGGTTGCACCGTTAATACAGAAACATCACAAATGAAAAGGTAATAATAAACAAAAAAAGGCTAAAGGGGAACCTTCTCTATAGTTTGGTCAGCTTGAACAGGCCAGCCACATGCTGACCAGAGTCCCAGTCAACATCATAAGGTTGTCTTTGGCTGTTAGTGAAGGGAACAGACCAAAGTCAGTCGCTTCATGCAAAGTTTGTGCTGTGCCAAGCCTATCCACCCTACTCCTCAATTCGTGCCGTGTGCGAAGAAAGTCTTCATGCCAGTGAAACTAGACAGCCTCTGTGTTTTGTCACTGCATGCATGGTGATATTTCTTCAGCAACATTTTTTTTTAACTTCAAAGACCAACAGGTGTTCTTCAATAACATTTATGCACAATATCAAAATGTGCTCGTGTTCTACTGTGAGAATATTTAAAATAAACCAGTTGAGAAGGTTGGTATTGGATTAAAACCTACGTGTTGTGTCACACAGCAGGCATGAAGTGTACATGTCAGCTTCTGCACAAGGTCTGTCACCATTATTGTAGGAGAGAGAATTTTACACTGGCTGGAAAACCTAAGGATACTACATCCAACATCTACAAAGAAACAAACTTCCAGTCAAGTCTTAGCAAGACCGAGAATTTTAAAAAACTAAATAAAAAACATTGTTTTTATGCACTGTAATAAAGATCTGTACAACAGACCAATTGGAGTAGAGACTGTGTTAAAGATAAAGTCACTGTGAAATCATTAAGCCATCATATTTAGACAAGAGAGTGCAGTGCTAAAGTAAGCAAATTCTATTAATATTAGTTAGCCAGTTGCATTCATAAACTGTGTGGGCGCAACACATAGTCACACATATCTGCTAATTAATGCTAAGTAATAGAGTAATAACTAGACAAAATATTATGCCACCAAAACTGGAGCAAAAATAGGTTGGACAGGCTGTATTCCAGGCTATGTTATTTACCAGATAAATCCATTAAAAATGCCTCAAAAAGCATCAACAGTACAAACAGGGTGCAGAGGTACATTTTAGTGACAGAGGTGAGATGTAGCAGACAGGGAGTGGCTACAGTTAGCTGTGTGGGGACACCTGTCAATCAAAGTGACCACAATCCTGACTTCCACTCTTACAGCAAAACGTATTATGTTAAGATTCAATGAGTGCCTCAATTGTGACTTTAAACTGATGGACGGATAGCACCCTCTTATGGTCAAAGAGCAGAGCAACGTCAATAAGCTTATATTGAGCTCTGCTCCTCTCTGCTGGATATTGTTAGGTATTGAGCAAGAGTTGAGCTGTAAATATACAGAATATTACATTTGATGGTTTGTAGATATCGGAAGAGGAAGCATAATGTAGTGAGACTGATTTGTGGTGTATCTAAAAATATAAGTATTTACTGTTTAAAGAAAATCCTTGATAAGGTGCAGTTTGAGTATTTCAGTGTGTGACACCCTAATGTGTAATCACATTAAATATTTGTTTTGGTTGAAATGAGAGAAAAAGTCACTTTGGCGATGACTTTGTACAAGTTGTAGTTACAGCTCCTGTGCCAGAAGGTGGCGCATCTCTCTGTGAGACAGAATAGCGAGGTAATAGGTCTCCATCTCCAATATGGCAGAAGCGAGGCACTGAGAAACTTCAACAGTTGTCTGTCTCATCTTTTCCCTGGGTTTTACAGGAACATTTAATCTGCTAAACAGGCTCAGAACCTGGGTCTATTACAGATTCTTGGTGGCCCGTACGGGCATTGGTTCCACATCACCTATGGAGCTGATCCTCACACATCTATGAAACATGCTGCAGAGCTGACTATACAAGGAGAGCTGATGTGAAGTGGAGAAGCTGCTAACCACCGCAGGAGGAGATCCAGGACTGAATCACCCATCATAGAGCAACAAGGAGAACAACATGGCTGACAGTGAAAGGACGAGCCTGGTGTGGGACATCAGGAAGGGCCTGTTCGCACTGACATCGGACCAGCTCTTCCAAATTGCTTTGAAAGTGGGTCCAGTAACACGCAGGGATCCCTCAAAGCTGTCAAGTGAGGATGCAGAAGGGAGCTTCGAGCACATCAACTCATTTATGTACAGAGAGGTAATGTTAAAAGCTGAAGACAGTGGGATGGGAGAGTTGTTAGTGCTTAAGGACTTAGTAGATGACCTTCTACATCCAACCAGCAGCCCCACCGGTGTTGTGGAGAGAAATGTGGAGACATCAATAGCAAACCACGCACCACCCCCATGTAACAGCCAGAGAAAAAGGTATGGGATATGTTGTAAGGCTGAATGATGCCACAAGGTGGTGCTTCTTCCTTGTTGTGTATGTTGGACTGAGAACCACTGCAGAACACCGCTGATGCCCGACCAGCCGACATCTTAGAGCGCGAGCTCTACATTGTGACAAGCTGAATGCGGGATGCTCTGTCTCTGTTGTCATGTATGACCTGGCTATGTAGAGCCGTGGAGGCCTGGCGTTTGATGGTCGTAAGTTCTGCCAAATAAAGGCACTGTATTCTGAATCTTGTCGGCTACATTTATGAGTTACCTGGGCATGGCTAGTCCTAGCCCTAGCTAACTTTGCTAGTCTCTCCACCCGCACCAGCTCCCTGTTACACCCATCCTTTGAGACCACCCAGTCCAATGTAGCTCAAATGTTAATGGACAATAGCAACCCTAGCCCTAATGTCTTACAAGAAGAAGTCCTCAAAATGATTTCAGACTATAAGAGGGTTAGTAAGACATTGCAGGACTTGGTGAAATCCCCTACAATACAACAAGCTCAGGAACTCCAAACCTCACAAGGGAACTTTAGACCTCCTCCCAGCCCTGTAGTTTCCCTCAAAGACCTACCTTACCTTCCAAGACGTGAGTTTAAGGTTCAGGGAGGCCAAATAGGAGATCACACATCAGACATAAGCTACAATAATGTGTCCAGACAAATAGAGGAGGGTGTAAAGGACAATTTCACAGAGTCTGAGATTGTACGGGGTGTGTTAAAAATCATCAAACCGGGAGATTTCAAGGACATGTTAGTTAACAAAGATGACGTGACAGTTTCCGAATTGAAGGGATTCTTACAGTCACATCTTGGAGAAAGGAATAGTACAGAGCTGTTCCAAGAGTTGATCTGTGCAAAACAGAAAGAAAATGAGACAACACAGCAGTTCCTGTACCGTGTGATCGGTTTGAAACAGAGAATCCTTTTTGAGTTGAAAAAGTCTGACTCTGAGATTAAGTACACTCCAGAAACTGTTCAAGGTGTCTTCCTGCACACAGTTTATCAAGGAATAGGGCACAAGGACAATGACATTAGAAGAGAGCTTAAGCCTTTGCTTAAAAATCAGTCAGTTACAGATGAGACCATCTTGAAACATGTTATGAAAGTGACCAGTGAGGAATCTGAGCGTCATCGTAGATTAGGCTCCACACAACGAGCAAAACAGGTCAGTGCTCATGTTGCCCATGCAGACAAAGGAAAAGCAAAGCAGACAAAGAAAGAGATTACGGAACAAAAAACAAAAGTTGATACAGTGAGGCAACTGCCAGAGAAGATTGATGTGCTCACTAAGGTTGTAGATTCACTGGCGGAGAAAGTACAAAAAGAGCGTTCCAACAGTGCAACGAGACCACCTGCAACCAAAAGCTAAGAGACGATATGCATGTCGTACGTGTGTACAGGTGGGCTCCAAAAACTGCAACCATTGCTTCTAATGTGGTGAGGATGGCCACCGAGCAATTGGCTGCTTGAAGCATCCAAAGCAGCAGGGAAACGAGGGACAACGGTGACCGGGACAACCCCAGAGTCCCCCTTAGACACAGTGACTGCCTCTTGCAGCAAGGCAAAGGTAAACCAAGTCAAAAAACAGACACTCAGAAAGAACAGAAATGAGCCATTCAAATCCACAGTAACAAACAAAGAGCCAATAGTTAGACTAATAGGGAAGAAAGCGACAATGAAATGTCTCCTTAATGGTTTAACTGTGACTGCTCTTGTAGATACTGGGGCTCAGGTTAGCTTGATAGACAGGGCTTGAAAAAATAAATACATTCCAGATGTTAACGTCCACCCGCTATCAGAGCTCATGGATTTAACAGACCATGGGAAAGTGCCAATGATTTATGCAGTCAATGGGGAGTGTCTCCCGTTTGATGGGTGGGTAATATTAAATGTGAACCTACCAGGCAATGAAGACCCAGAGCTTTCTATGAATGTGCCATTTCTAATCAGCTCAGTGCCTTTAAACACACCACTCATAGGCTTTAATGTAGTGGAAATGCTAATTCAGGGAAGTCAAGGTAAAGCTCCCTCTAACTTAGCTAAGCTACTTTGGGGGAGCACTGTCTATTCCAGTAGATGAAACACAGGGCATGGTACATTACATCCAGACACATCAAGAGAACACAACCCAGGGATGTTTAAGAGTAGGCTACAAAGACACGATAGTCCCTGCAGGCAGTACTACCTGTGTAAAGTGTAAAATCCCACCTCAGCTTGACCCAAGTGAGTCTTTAGTCTTGTTTGAACCTGAGGAGAGTTGTGCCCAGTTACACCAGCTAGGACTGGGAGAGGGACTTCTGGAGATTCAGCTCAGTAAAGTACCTTATGTAACTCTCCCACTAGAAAATCAAACGAAACATGACATTGTTTTAACAAGAAGGACTGCTATTGGTAGCATCCAGCCAATTAAGAAAGTGATAGAGACAGATTCACCTATTGAAAGAGACACTAAAACAGAGACTGTTACTGTTGCTCACGCCGAAACAAACCCTCCAACGATCTTGGTGGCAGCCACCAGTATATGTAACCCATCTTGAGAAACAGCAGCAAGAGACTGTAGAAAAGATGCTGTATGAGGAGTCAGCGGCTTTCGTAAAAGATGCTAATGATATAGGCTGTATTCCAAGCTTACAAATGTCACTCAACCTGAAAGATGACATCCCTGTACAAAAAGCTTACAGCCTTTATTTTCTGAAGTGAAAGAATACATACAGGACCTCCTGGAAAAAGGGTGGGTGTTAAGTTCACTCAGGGACAATTGCTGTATCCCATACCTGGATGACATTTTGTGCTATGCACCAACATTTGAAGAGCATGTTGAGGGTGTTGGACAAGTTTTGAGAGCACTCCAGAGACATGGTGTCAAGTTGAGGCCCGAAAAATGTGAACTGTTTCGCAGAGAAGTAAGGTATGTAGGCTGCCTTGTATCTGCAGAGGGTGTAAGAATTGATCCCAAGGACTTGGAGGCAGTACAATCTTTAAAGACAAAAACACCCCAGACAGTGGGTGATGTCAGACGTCAACTTGGCTTCTTGAGTTACTATCGGAGCTACATACAAGACATTTCACATATTGCAAAGCCTGTTTATGAACTATTGAAAGTCAAGTCCAGCATGTCAATCCAGCTGTCTCCCCAGCCAAAGACTGAAAGGGCCCCAGTTGTCATCTAGGACCCCTGTCAAGTGGACTAGTGAACACCAACAAGGACTCGAGCACCTCATTGACATGCTCACGAGCCCTTCAATTCTGGCCTACCCTGATTTTAACTTACCCTTCTGCCTCCACACAGACGCCTCAGAACAGGGCCTCGGTGCTGTTCTTTACCAGAGCCAGGACAGGAAGTTAAGGGTGATAGGGTATGGGTCCAGGATGCTGTATCCAGCCGAAAAGAATTATTGACTCCATAGTGGCAAGCTAGAATTTCTTGCGCTTAAATGGGCAGTGTGCGAGCATTTTAGGGACTACCTGTATTACTTTACAATATACACGGATAACAATCACTTATGTAATGAGTACGGCCAAGCTCAACGCTGTGGGGCATCGCTGGGTTGGGGAACTGTCGGACTTTTGCTTTAGTGTCAAGTACAGAACCGGCAAGACCAATGTTGATGCTGACACGCTGTCACGGCTGCCCCTTAATATCGACAAGTATGTTAACGAATGCACCGAAGAACTATCACCTGAAGTGGTTCAAGCAACTTGGAATGGAGCTAGAGCAGCTCAGGAAAGTGATGTTGCATGGATTGCTGCCCTAGCCCTTGCTGCCAACGCAACACCAGAACCACAGTCACTTGTCCCCATAATGGACCAGGAGGAGCGTGCTAAAGCACAAAGGGAGGATAAAACTGCTGGTGAGATAATAAGACTAAAGGAGAAAATGACAGTTTTAACAAATGACATCAGAAACACAGTGAGTAAAATGGCAAGAAAAATGTTGCAGGAATTGGACAGATTACATTTTGAAAAAGGATTAATGTATAGACAGACAAATGATAGACAACAACTGGTCCTCCCAGCCAAATATAAAGAGACTGTGCTAAAACAGCTACACGACAACATGGGACACATTGGCACAGAGAGAGTACTGGCACTGGCGAGGTGCCAGAGGTCATGTACTGGCCGTACATGAAAAGAGACATTGAGGACTATGTTACTAG
>JAMQGT020012329.1:0-28653 GCA_024447675.2 Pterophyllum scalare | reverse complement strand
GGGATTTATTCTCAAGCTGAAGGGTAAAGAGCAGACAAGACAGCGAGGGAAAGCACCCGGTAGTGTGCAAGCTGGAGAAGTAACAGCAGTGTTGGAAGGCCTATTAGAGGCTAGAAAAAAGGAAGGTTAAATGAGCAAGGATAATAACTGACAGTCATTATTGTGCTCAAGCAATAGAAGAAGATCTAACCATTTGGGAAGAAAATGGATATGAAAGGGCGAAAGGAAAGAAAATAGCCCATGAAGACTTGTAGAAGAAAATTGCAGAGCTATGAATGAACCTGAACCTAGAAGTGGTGCATCAGAAAGCCCACACCAAGGAAGGAGCTCACTGGCGAGGAAACAAGGAAACAAGTTGTCTTTGTCGGGATCGAGAAGTGGGACAAAACACCCAAGGGTAAAAATGTCCCAAAAGACTGCGTGGAGGGGGTGACGCGAGCAGTGCATGAGGCACTTGGCCATGCCGGAGCTGTCCCAATGCACAGAGAAGTGGAGAGACCGCAGCTCTGGATTCCAGAAAAAGAAATTCGGTGTCTTCTCAAAGACTGTGTTGAATGTGGTCGGTACAAGACGGGTCGCAGAGGACAGCGCTCGGGAGGACTCACCATCAAGAGCACTGTTCCCTGGGGGTCGATATGCATGGATGTAGCAGGGCCCCTAGGAATAACAGGTACAAAAGGAGAAAAGTATCTGTTGGTGCTGGTGGACTCTATGTCAGAATATGTTGCTGTGAAACCTGTGCATCAAGCTAATGGTTCCAGTGTAGGCAGCGTGCTGGATCAGGCATGTTGCTATCTGGGAATAACAAAGGAGCTCAGAACAGACAATTGAACACATCTTCGAAATGCAAAGGTGGACCAGTGGTGCCAAGAGAATGGGGTGATGAGAGTATATTCGTCACCTTATACGCCACAGGCCAACGGAGTGGTAGAACGAACCATTGGACTGGTGAAGAGCTGGATTGGTAAAAACGCTAATGGTAAAGAATGGAGTACAAAAGTCCTATCGTTGGTCAAAACCCTGAATGACAGATATCGAGACGGGAGGACCTCGCCAGCAGAGGAGTAGAATCAACGCCCATTCACGTCACAAGAGGCGGGGAGGAGGTCTGATGACAGGAAGCCGTCCCCAGATAACAAGATGTCACTGCAGGTTGGACAGCGAGTGTGGATTAAAGCACAGATTCATCCAGCTGGGGCAGGTGTGAAAGCAAAGTATAACAAGACTGACATAGTGACTGAGATTTTAGACCGAAATACGGTTCAGTTGAAGAAGTCTGGAATCCAAGGAGTGGAGCAGCTGAAACCAGTTCCTGATTAGGTGACTAGGAGCTAAAACCATGGCCAGTAGCACACCTTGCCCACCACCCTACATCAGACTGGCCACTGATCAAAGGGGTGGTTATCATGAGACGCAGTACCGATGGGCTCTGGGCAGGCAGAGCCCTCAGTATGATGGATTATGCAAAGAAGGGAATTTCTACAAGTGACAAAGAATTCCTGCAGTGGAAAGAAGTTAAGAATAACTGTGTGGTGTGTTGGAAACCCACTACCCTGAGCGTCCAGTGGGAAGGCCCAGGAAGGGATAAGCCCCTTTGGGCTGAAGCCAATAGGAGGGAGTTTAAGGCGATGTACCCTAAACCAGTAAAATTCAATTCAATTCAGTTTTATTTATATAGAGCCAAATCACAACAAACAGTTGCCTCAAGGTGGTATTGTGGGTAAAGACCCTACAATCACACAGAGAAAACCCAACAGTCAAAACGACCCCCTATGAACAAGCACTTGGCGACGGTGGGAAAGAAAAACTCCCTTTTAACAGGAAGAAACCTCCAACAGAACCAGGGTCAGGGAGGGGCATTCATCTGCTACGACCAGTTGGGGCTGAGGGGGAGAGAGACAGGACAAAAGACATGCTGTGGAAGAGAGCCAGAGATTAATAATAATGATTAAATACAGAGTGAAGTATAAACAAGTAAATAAGGTGAATGAGAAGAAACAGTGCATTATGGGACCCCCCTCAGCAGCCTAGGCCTATAGCAGCATAACTAAGGGGTGGTTCAGGGTGCATCTGATCCAGCCCTAACTATAAGCTTGATCAAAAAGGAAAGTTTTAAGCCTAATTTTGAAAATAGAGAGGGTGTCTGTCTCCTGAATCCAAGCTGGGAGCTGGTTCCACAGAAGAGGGGCCTGAAAGCTGAAGGCTCTGCCTCCCATTCTACTCTGAAGTATCCTAGGAACCACAAGTAAGCCAGCAGTCTGAGAACGAAGTGCTCTATTGGGGTGATATGGTACTATGAGGTCTTTGAGATAAGATGGGGCCTGATTATTCAAGACCTTGTATGTTAGGAGAAGGATTTTAAATTCTACTCTAGGTTTAACAGGGAGCCAATGAAGAGAAGCCAATATGGGAGAAATCTGCTCTCTCTTTCTAGTCCCTGTCAGTACTCTAGCTGCAGCATTTTGGATCAGCTGAAGGCTTTTCAGGGAGCTTTTAGGACAGCCTGACAATAATGGATTACAGTAGTCCAGCCTAGAAGTAATAAATGCATGGATTAGTTTTTCAGCATCAGTCTGAGAAAGGATGTTTCTAATTTGTATAAATATTGCGCAAATGTAAAAAAGCGGTCCTACATATTTGTTTAATATGTGCATTGAAGGACATATCCTGGTCAAAAATGACTCCAAGATTTCTCACAGTGTTACTGGAGGCCAAAGTAATGCCATCCAGAGTAAGTGTCTGGTTTGACACCATGTTTCCATTGTCTCAGTGGATCACAGAATTCAAAGGGATGCAGCAGAGTTCTTCACCTTGGAAGTCATATGGTTTTTCTTCTGCTGCAAGGGGCTCTGGACCAGAAGTCAAGGATTCAGGGTCCTCTGCCTTGTCGAAGGAATGGTACGAGTACTGAACGTGTGGAGAGGTGAGGTCATATACGCCACGTCCTGGTTTGTCGCCTTCGTTTTGGGAAGACTCAAGATCGATACGTCAAAGAGAGAAATTATGAGGATGATCATCCTGGTCATCTGGTTGGTACAGGACTTGGCCTCACTGTGGTACGTGATAGCGTATTGAGCCAGGCTGGAGCTGGAAGGACTGGTGGTTGTAGGCCTGCTGAGCTACATGTATTCACAAGTCAGTAAGCTGAGGTGGGCGCCTTTGTCTATTGGGATTTGGCTGGGGGATTCTAAGTGTCCTGTGCTTAATGGGGATCATTACTAACCTGCCCCTGGTCTGGTTCGTGTTGTATGGACATCTGTTCCCACAACCAGTTCGGAGGGAGCCAGCTAGCAGGGAGGAAGGGGCCAGAACGACCGACAAACGATGTTGGATAAGGGGCGTAGAACACATGTATGAAGAAGTCCCGCTCTGACAAGGTCTTGGAAGGAGCTAACCTCGTTACAAAGGCAGGTCAATGGCATTATGCAAGCTACAGCTATTTTAAAAATAATCATCCAATCAAGATTTATGTTACCATGTATGGACAAGAAAACGAGCGAGGAGTGAAGGGACCCACCCATAGCAGGCAGGGCGAATTGAGGAAATAACAAGCGGAGCACAAAGAGGAAATTGATCAGTTCGGGATCGGAAAGCATAGGAGCAACACGGATAGAGGGATGTCGAGCACCCCCAGCAACGCAAGTACCATGATAGCAGCAACTGCTTCAACCACTATAATATTAGCAGTACGTACAAATCCAACTTACATCCAGAATTGCTCTGACCCCCGGAAGTCAGAGGTCAATTTTACTGGAATTGATTTCTGGGTTTTTGAGTGTATATGGTTGGCGTTTAGTTGCACCGGCGGTTGGTCTGCGAAGCAGCCTCTGAGGATTATAGCCTTGGTAATTGGCTTTCTCAAAGCACTGATGGAGATTGTGGTCCTAAAGAGAATGAGGATGACTCTATCCTGGTTTCTGATTTACCTGCTGGGGCGCACTGACATCAAGACCAACCGAGGTGGGGTTATCAAGGCAGTGGCTTTGCTGATTTGGTTACCACTCGACATCGCAGTGGATGTCATTGGAGACAACTGGAACCTTGGATATCTGCTATAGAGAGTGTCCCTGACCATCTTCCTGATGTACCAACTAACCTTGATGATGATCTGATATGGAAGACCAGGATGGTGCCAGCTTGACCGGGTCGTCACCGGGATCGTGTGGGTCACGGGCTGGGTAGTCCTGGCGATCATCTGTTTGTGGGAGCTGAAGCAACAGTCTGTATGGCAGGATGGTTTATGCTGTATCCCATCTTCTATCCCTGAGTCAAGGCCAGGATGGCGGGAAGAACCCCACCTCCACAACGAAGAAGTGGCTGGCTGGGGCAGATCGGCAACAGGGTCCAGGAGGAAGAAACCATGGCCTGAGCCTAAAGAAGACAGATTAACACTCCGCTTGCAAGCAAAGTTAAAGAAAGAGTTAAAAAATAATTAATCAATTAATTGATTTCTTTGTTTTAATTATAGGAGGATGCTGGATGCAGCAGGTGCGGAGCCGCGCTGAGAGAAGTCGACTGTTTGTGGAACCTTGGAATAAGAATGCAACGTTCCAGGTGCTACATGAAGGACCCTCACCCACATGCAGTCTATGGCGTCCTCCAAGGAACAATGAACACTCAAGTGCCAGTGGAAATGGCTATGGAGCTTGAAGAACAAGCTAGGATTATCTGGAGCTCATACCGGAACAGGGGGACGACCTGGATACCTCGTGTCATCACGGGAGGATTTTATACTCCAACTTACACGAGAGTCTGGGAGTTCTGTGACAAGTCTTGCATTTGTACTACCCATGCTTTGGATGGGAGAATCCTGATAGCGGGTGCTAGGCAGTTGCCTACACCATACCAGGTGGAGCCCCTCACACCCCTGTCACCAGACCAGCAAGTACCAGGGGAACATCGAGATACGGAAACTCAGACAACCATCGCTGGAGTCGAGACGGTCAGACAAGATGGCAGTGATGAAGAATGCTTAGAGGAGATGGCTGACACCATGGAGGGACAACTGAGAGAGCCTTCATCCCCTCCAGAGTCCCCGAATGAAGAAGGAGGAGGAACACCGACGTTGTCGACAATGTTGGAGCGACTCAATGCGATGGAGTGGCCACGAGCGACCACTCCTGAGCAGCAGCTAGAGAATCCCCTAGACGGGATGGAAACCTCCAGAGAAGATTATGAGTGTAACTGTAACACAGAGATGATATTTCCAATGTATTAAGGAAATTGTGAAATCACTGAGCTAAGGGTAAAAAGAGGAACTGGAAACTGTTGCCTAGAGATGAGTAAGAGCAAAGTTAAAAACATGTTGAGACATGTCCCAGGATGGAAAGTACCTAAAAGACCCACATGTTAATAAGAAATGAAGTAATGGTTAAGATTAAAACCCTAATTGGACAAGGGCAGTGGAGTGATGCTCTGTCAGAATGATGTATTAAAACTAGGATGTGTCCTAGAATATGCTATAAAAGGTGATGTACAAGAGTTTCAGACGAGAATTTCAGGAGTTCCTGACTCGGGCGAGACCTGGCCTGCAGAGAGGATGCGGCCAAACCTTCTGTGGACACTAATTCAGTTTGAACAGTTCTGCTGATTATTCTCCCTGCCTGGCAGTTGGTTTTTATATTTTTTAGACTCTGTACTGAGTCGAAGTGGATTTCTGGACTGCAGCATAAGGATCATAAAGAGGATAGCCGACATAAGGACAAAAAACATCTTCCTTTTGGACTTCTTCCATCACTGTGCGGAGGCAGTTTTAACCCATAGAAATTGGGTGTGGTTGCTTCTCCGAGCGACTCACTCGAAGCCTTTCGTTCCCAAAAAGGATTATTGGAAAAAAATTGGATAATTTTTAGAACCCCCATTCAGCAACCCAACTCATAAGTAATTCATTTTGATTAAGATGAATTCTCTGATTTTATTGAATTGATTCTGAGTATTTGAATTTTGATTAAAGCTGATTTGAGCTATTGCAACTTGATTAAGCTGAACCTGCAAAATAAAATTTGACCCTAAAAAGTCAGGTCTCTGTTGACAATAATTTCTCCCAGTTTTGGTACAATAAGTCTCTTGGTAGTAAATGATTAGGCAAGTTAAGCTCTAACACCTAGCTCTGTTGGTCACACTAGTCTATTGAATCCACTTAAAACTAATTTATGTCCCTAGGGCTTTCTGCCTAGCAATTAAATTTTAACCTGGCACGTACCAAGTGCACAGATCCATAGGGGTAAGCCACCACAACTGACGAGGCTGCACTTTGGGCCCAGCTGCGGGAAGCCTCCCTGATTGGCAGCGCTGGGGCGGTCAGAGGAAGCTGGGGCAAACGTCAGTTTTAACGGTGGTTAGAAGCCAGGTGAGCTACCCCGCCACAGCTTGAGTAGAGTTGCATTGAATTCAGCTGGGGTAATACTTTGCTGACATGTGACCAGGACCCTGATTAAATGGAGAGCTGTCACAACTGAACTTGTGGGGATCTAACAGTGGGTAATCAAATGTTGAATCAATGAAAAAGATAATTCACACCTAAAAGGTGTGAACCAGGAGAGTTGTTGGGACTTGGTTTTGTACTCTCTGTTTTTTTACTTTTCTCACTTAATAAATATTACCATGTTGCAAAGTGAAATCATTCAAATTATTATGTAATAAATAAATCATTTGATCACTTAGAAAAACAAAACAAACAACTGAATCAAGCAAATAAAAAATCAGTAGCTGAGATCATCAAACACATTTTAATATTAGACAGGTAACCTGGGTAAATAAACAAATACAAACGATGAACAAAATATGAATGGGCCAAAATTTCTGTACAGTGATGTGAATGTTATCACAATTACTTAATTGCAGTTTTTCCTTAATAAATGATCATTTAAAAACTGCATTTTGTATTTACTATGGTTATCTTTGTCTAATATTAAAGTTTGTTTGATGATCATGTAAACATGTAGGTGAAATATCTGCAAAAAATATGAAATAAGGGGGCAAATATTTTGTCACAGCACTGTAGCTGTCAGGGTCCCTGGGCCATGGACCCGGGATGGTTGTGTTTTCAGGGTACTCGGGGCGTTCTTCCCTTCATATGATTTAAGTTATCATTTTCCTCCTTTGTTTCCTCAGTTTTGTCAGTGTTCACACATGTAGGTCTGTGAAGTTACTTCCTGTTTTACTTTGGTGAGCTTACATGCTGAACTTTGTATTCAGTTGTGTTTCCTCTTACCTCATTAGTGAATTCTGATCACCTGTCCTCCCCGCTGGTTTCACCTTCCTCATCACTTCATGTGTATTCATGTTAGATGAAGAACCAAGATGGAAGTTGTTACAGATGGCAGAAAGAATAAGAATGGATCTCTTGAACACCCACAGAAGTACCACAATGACAACTAAGAAGAGCCAGAAAAGAGCTGAAGTTGAGTGGAAAGAGTTTTGAGATATGGACTGAAGCAACTTGGTGGAGAATTACCGCCGGCCATAAAACCCCACAAACATACAAAAGGAGCAGCATCTGTGTGGAGCTGAATGTTGTCTTGTGGGACAGGTGGTCCTCAAAGAAGATTCCCCATTCTTTCTTGAGATTTAAATAAGTTGTTAAAGGGAACAGAGTGGCTGATGCAAGTGAGACTGAGTGCAAATGAAAGAGCAGGATTCTTAGAAACAGCTGAAATCCTTGATACTTTTTCTGTTTGCTGCAAATGATTTCAAACCAGTCTTTTTGTTCTATAAGCCTTCATATATGATCCTAAAACAGGACACCTATTTGTACTTTGTTCACCTCATATCAAATTTGAGCATGGCCTACATTTCAATTTTTTTTGTTTATAAAAATACGGCTAAAACTGTCACACACACATAAAAACATGAATTTAATGGGCTGCCAATTGTAATCCATCAGGTCTCACTGAGCAAAGAGCTTAAAGCTCACAAACAAAGCTTTTAATACTATATGTTTCCTCTAACACACACTCTCTTATTTAGTCTGTATTCTGTGTTTAACCTCTCCATCCATCCATCCATCCATCCAACCGTCCATCCAGCCATCTGTCCGTCGCGGGAGGCCTGAAGCCTGTCCCAGTTGCCATAGGGCGAGAGGCAAAGTACACCCAGCCTGTCACGGGGCTGAACCCCTTCATATTGTTCTACTATAGTTTTATTTTCCTCTGTAAAATCAGTCGCTCTGCTACCAGCAGACTTATTCATGTTTGTGATCGGTCAGATGCTGCCAATGCCGCCACTTTCATGTGAATGTGCTCATAATTAGATTGATAGGCTCTGACCTGACTTATGAAGTTGATCGCCACCTTCATGTGAACATTTATCCTGATTGCTGATGTTACAGTAAGTGAAGGAAGTGCAGTGTTTTAAATCCAAGACCATGAAGCAGTCAAAGTAAGAAAGGATCAAAGAGTCTCTTGTTCCATCTGTTTGGATCCTACTGCCTACAAATAACTCACATAAAAAAAAACATCACCTATGCTACTTCTTACATTTGTACAGATTTATGTACAAACACATGTGCGCACGTAGACGTCCACCCATCCTGCCAACCCTGGATCGTTATGCATGCACATGTCAATGCACATAAAGAAGTACACGTGCAACGTACCACTTTATCAAAGAAACCAACCTACAACTCTTTGTTCCCCACATACGTGCAAGTGCACGGACACACACGCGAACATGCGCAGGCTTCCACCCTACCACCCAACCCCGGATATCCCACGCATGCACACATGAATGCGTATGCACGAGCACTCAGGTGGATTTAAAAACGCCACAGCCGGACATGACAGGCTTTAAAATAAATAAATAAACAATTTTGCTCAAATTTACCAGCTTGTCATATTTACGTGACTTTGAACTCATGCAAGATCCATTTTCTGCTTTCTTGTGACTGAATGCTGCTAAAATCTGCTCTTTTCCCAGAGTTAACGAACAGTTTAATAATTTAGGAGAATTTGTTGATCTGAACTTGGATGTTAATCCTTGGACATATAATAGATGTCACCAGTTTCTTTCAGACAAATCACGTTTATTAATAATCTTCTGCATCTATATTGTGTTGCAGTCTGCAGCTCACTGCTATTGATCTTAGTCTTGCACGCTGCCTAATTAAAGGTAAATACAATTTGAATTTAATACAATTTACAATTTGGGGCTTTCTGTGTGGAGTTTGCATGTTCTCCCCGTGTTCTGCGTGGGTTTCCTCCCACAGTCCAAAGACATTCAATTAGGTTCATTGGTCACTCTAAATTGCCCATACGTGTGAATGTGAGTGTGAATGGTTGTCTGTCTCTCTGTGTTAGGCTGGCGACCTGTACAGAGTGTACCCTGACAGCTGGGAGAGGCTCCAGACCCTGAACAGAATAAGCAGAAGAGAATGGATGGATGGACAGTTTGAACTCTTTTTTCAAATGTTGTGTGAACAGGCTTTGTGTAACATCTGGAATCTATCTCAACATCTAATCTACTAAAACACCACCAGTCTCAGTCACTTAGTCTTTTGTTTCTTCAGCAGTGGGTTTGTTTTGTATGATATGTTTTGTATGCGGGATAAACTCTGATATAGCAGATAGCTTTTTTTAAAATGTATAATAAAGCCACATAGCAATGCTGTGAACATACTGAATCTAAAAAGTCCACCCATCCATCATCTTCTCCTGTTCAGGGTATGTGAAAAAAGAGTTTTAGAAATGTTGGCCAACTGAAAAGTATGAACATAAAAGTATGAACATGTACAGCACTCAGTACTTAGTCGGGGCTCCTTTTGCCTGGATTACTGCAGCAATGCGGCGTGGCATGTAGTCCATCAGTCTGTGGCACTGCATCAGGTGTTACGAGAGCCCAGGTTGCTCTGATAGTGGCCTTCAGCGGCCTAATTTTATGACCAGCACCTGTACTGTATGATCTACCACATGACAGTAGCACTAGCACCTAATCTGATCTGTTTGTGTAGAGTGTGCACTAATGAACTAAATAAGATGAGAACTTAATGTAACTCTTAAAGCTGCAGTATGTAACTTTTATAAAAATATGTTTGTGTTTTGGGGCAGCATGTTGGTGTGGTGGTTAGTGTAACAGAAAATGAGTTTTTCAGCTCTAATAACCTCTGTGTGCCTCCTTTGGTATGTAATCTTTAATTTTCTAGTACAAAGACCAAGTATGCAAAGTAGAAAACAAACTTCTTTCCAGGTTGTGTCCAAGGCCATGACGCACTTATTATCAGACTGAAGTTACATGGTGGTGGGAAACTGAACTCCCCACAGCTGATAGAACAAGACTGTATCAACACAATGACTATAAAGGAGCTGGGAGTATTCTGCTCCTTCGGTCAATGCCGGTGCCGGAGACTGTTCCTGCTGTATTGACCCCTTTGCAAAGGTTATACTCTTACTTTCAATAAATCATCATAAAATCGGTTTGGTTTCAGGACTCAACTTATTTTTTCCACAACGATCATGGCGACGAACAGGATGGGATTTCTCAAGTGACTTCTTCTCTGCTTTCGTGTTGATCCAGGAAAACCTGCGCAGGTGGACTCAACCAGTCTGAGAAGTGCTTACCTCCGAGCCCATTATTCAGGAGATGTGCACCTGACAACCGAGAGCAAGGAGAATCACTGCTGAAATCTTAATTGATAAAGAACTCTGAGTGGAGAGCGAGTGAAACCAAATTGATTTTCTGACTGTACTATAATTTCAAGGACAAATAAATTAATTAAAATTTGAAATTGTTCTGTGTTTGGTAAGAGGGTCCATTCAGAGAAAGGTTCTGTAAACACAGCTGATCTGGGATTGACACTGTTGACTTGGGCTATTGCACCAGCAGACGCAAACTGACATAGTTAATTTGGGCTGATCGCTGTGGGCACACACAAACTAATGGTTGGTTTGCGCTGATTGCCAGGCAGACGCAGGTTAACAGCATTGTGGGTTACATAAGTGACGACTTACTGGGGCCGAATCACAAATAGGCATTGGATGTCATTGAAAATCTAGAGAGTGGCTCTCTGAGATTAAAGTGTATACCGCCAGGAACTAAATGGGGAACTCAAAATCCAAAACAGAAAAGCCGGCACAAATGAAGTTTAACCAAAATAGTCCAAATGTCCAATTTATGAAAAACAGGAACATTTTGGAAATTTTTTGAGGAAATTCTGCAGCAATTAAATGTGTGGGTAAATGAACATGGGTTTCCAGAAGGAGGGTCTTTTAGTATAAGGCAATTAAATGCACTCAAACAATCACTAGAAAAAAAAGAAAGTGAAGACAGAGAAAAAGTCAAACAACTGAAAAAAAAGAAGTTTGTTCCTTTTCATGCAGACTGGAAAGCATTATTTTTGTGGCTGGATGAAGCAAAACTCAGGGAGAGGAAGTGTGGACAGGCAGGGCCAAAAAATGTTACTAATCAAGTGTCCCAGTGTGTCAAAAGCAGGGTGGACCCGGACCTGGATCAACCTCCTCCCCGAGCACAGAGGCCGGAACAAAACAACGGACCATCACAATCAACATCATGTTATCCAGCATCAGACCAGGTAGAACCATCCGCAGCTTCACCTCCACCCTACTCTGACCCTGGAAAACGAGCATCACTGATAACTGACCTCCCCAAGCCTACACGAGAGGTTGCTGGAGCAACTGCACCACCTCTGTCCCCTCATGTCACCAGATCGGGAAACAGAATTTAATCCTGGAATGAGTGAGCAGGCTCTCAGTTTGGATGACAGCATCACCACAATGCCCATGGTCGAGGTCATGGGTCCAGATGGAAACACAGCTTTGGTTTACCGACCGTGGCCTGAAAATGACACGAGAGAAGCCGCAAAACACCTCCCGGACCCCAAAGAGGACAGCGAGGACTTTGTGGCCCAACTCAACTTTTTTCTGATGGAATTTAAATTAACAGCAACTGAAATAAAGACTGCTTGTTTGAAAGTGGGAGCAAACCATCTCATCAAAAGTCAGCAATGGGTGGCCAGACAACAACATTGCCCTCAACCTTACAGGGGGACCAGCAGCATATACTAATGCCATAACCACACTGTGTTGCAACATCACTGCTTCATAGTCACAGAGATTATACTTTTGCAAAGTATCTACCTTTATGGAACAGGAAAATGGGACAGACATGGACTATTTTAAGTGCCTGGTGGAAATACATTTAAAGCATGGATGGAGAGATGCCCCCAAATCACAAACTGGAAAATTCAACTGCAAAATCACTTTGGTAAAAGGAACTGAAGTACAAACATGTACACAAGCACTGTGTGCAACTGGACTTGGCAAGATTATCTGAGGTTGAGATTTCCCACACATGGACTTAAAATGACAAAAGAAGAGACTGAGAAAAATACAAAGACAGAACTGACGCAACACTCCACATAGCACAGCTGACAGCGCACGTGTTACAAACATGAACTACTGCAGCATGTAGGAGAGGCAGCAGCAAAGAGGTGGAGGGAGAAATACAGATGGCTGCTTCCATTGTGGGGACACAGGACATTGGATTAAAGATGGCCCAGGAATGGAGGAAACTGAGGCCGACTTGCTCAGGGTGGAGGTTGAGAGCGGGCAAGGGTCCTTGACCATCGCAACAAAAAGGTAAAAGATGGAAAATCAGACACACACACAAACAGAGAATGCCTTAACTGACCTAGTGACACACACACACGCACATGCAATGAAGAGCAGCTTATACTCATGCACATGGCCGTCTCTCATTACTGTTAAAACTAAAAAACCTAACAGACACACTTATTACTAGATGCTGAGTTTATCCGCTGCTCACAGACACTTGCCACAACTAACTCTCCAGGTTGCAGGACAACAGCTTGACTTTCTAGTAGACTCTGGTGCTACTGAATCAGTGATCAGTCAATAAACTTAATGGTTGCTATATTAAAACTTTGAGATGTTTTTTAATGACTGAACAATACAAGAGATTTACAAAGTGAAGACATTGAAAGTGTTTTTTCTTTATTTTTTAAAATGTGCATTCCTGTCACCATGCTGTCCTGTCAGCTTGATGGGTCAAGATCTGATGTGTAAACTTGGGATTGTCATTGTGTCAGGGAAAGATGGCTTGATTATAACACAAGTGAACAGAATGTTGTAAAATGTTGAATACATGTTACAGAATTCACTGCTGTATGCATATGAGTGGAGATTACAACAGACCTCTGCTCTGAAGAAACACAACAACACACACATATGATTACATCAAAGAAGACTCACTAAGAGTGCACGTGTTTGAGGGCGATAATGAACAGTCTGAGAAAATGGTACAGGGAGAGGCAGGACCCTGAAATGGTATGGATAGATAGTGTATGTTGAACAGAAGATAAATGTGCAGCCTTGAGTTTTTGTTTAGTTTTTCTTTTCAATTAATTTATTTCATTTTTTACAGTGTCCGTGAGAACCTTCCACATGTTTCTTTTCCAAAAGCTGAATTAGAAGCAAGAAAATGTTTAACAGTGCACTGAAAAAAAAACCCTGTAAATTTTTATCCCTTCGGAGGGAGGCCGACATTGTTGCAGATGTTGGTGATTTAATCATCTGTTCCCCTTCCAAGCAGGCCTGCGAGACAGACACAAAAGAGTTGTTAAAATACCTCGCTGAAAACGGTCACAAGGTGAGCCTCTCCAAATTACAGTGGGCTTCGGAGAAGGTCACCTATCTGGGACACGTGATCTCGGCAGACGGTAAGTCCCTCTCACCAAAAAGGATTGCAGCGGTTCAATCCATTCCAAAAACCACAAACAAAGAAACAAATGATGAGTTTTCTTGGCATGACGTCATATTGCCGTCAGTGGATACTCAGCTATGCTGCGTGAGAGGCTCCACTGGCAGCAATGATATATGGGAGGGGACTGACTGCACATGACAGACTAGAGTGGACTGAAGATGCTGACAAAGCTTTCACTGACTTCAAACTGACACTGCAGACTGCACCGACTTTAGGATTACCAAATCCTGATAAACCATTCACCCAGACAGTGGATGAAAAGGGTGGATACATGACATCTGTTTTATTGCAGGAACATGGAGGGCGACAAAGACCAGTGGCACATTTCTCATCCAAACTGGACTCAGTAGCAGCAGGCCTCCCTCTTTGCCTGCGAGCAGTAGCAGCAGCTGAAAAGGCACTTCTAGCTTCACGTGACCTTGTGGGCTACTCTGACCTGAACCCTCTTGGTACCACATTCTGTATCACTGATCCTCACAGAGCAAAAAACAACACATTTATCAGCTGCTCGTTGGTTAAGGTACCACACGGTATTACTGGAGATGCCAAATGTAACAGTTAAAAGATGCACTGTGCTAAACCCAGCTTCACTTCTCCCCACAGAAGCAGATGGTGAACCTCATGATTGTATAGCAGCTATTTCTGAAACCTGTTCTCCCAGGCCTGACCTACAGGATGCACCGCTGACTAACTCTGATCCTGGTGGTCTTTGTGGATGGTTCAGCATCACGCAACCCAGACACTGGTAAAAATCAAGTAGGCTATGCAGTGGTTACAGAACATGACATTCTAGCTTCTGGTTCATTACCATCTCACCTCTCAGCTCAAGCAGCAGAACTTGTAGCTCTAACAAAGGCATGTGAAATTAAAAGCAGCAGCTTTAAAACAGGTGAGCGACTACCTTGGAATGGTCATCAGACATCATTGCGCCTATCATCCAGCTAGTGCTGGGGCAGTAGAAAGAGAGAATGCTTCTATAAAGAGCAAAATGAGCAGTTGGTGAGTTAATTGGTTTATTGGGTTCAATAATGTGATATAGTGTACATTTTAATTAAATCTTTTACATTGACTGAGTACCTTAGGAGTGAATAGAACACAGCATAAGCTGGAAATTTCAGTGTATTAATGTTTCCTCAGGTTTTGATCTAGTTTTATTGAGGACTGTTGTTTTGTCCCATTTGTTTTTCATAGATTCTCCAAGCTCCAATTTTTTTGTCACCTCTTTTGCTTCAAACCAGAAGTCCTGTTAAAAAATGACTTATTGATCCTGACAAATGTTTGCTCACAGGGGATCATTAGATCATTGGGGGGTTGGGGTTTCTTTCTATTATTGCTCAGTCACAACAGAGTAAAACAGGACAGTAACCTTCTTGCAACTAGGAAAAATCTATGGTTGCCTGGTGATTGCATTGAATATTATTGCATCAAATTGCAACCAGCTGGTCTTCCAAACCCTCAACCTCTAGATGACCACTTTTGAATGCAAGGTGTCTGGACAGGTCACTTGGTGGGAGGCAATCTCTCAGTCCATCTCAGACTGACTGCAATCATTCTCAGACAAATTGGCTAAAGCTTTCAAATCAATGTTTAATTTATCAATGCAGATAGGTTGCCAACATGTTGCAATCAAGCTGAGTCAATCTGTGCAACTGACTCAACTGGTTGCCATCTGGTTATATTTTGGTTATATTAAGCAAGCACCTATATCATTTTGCAGTTAAATTGCTGTCCTACAGCACCTATGTCAGTATTTGAGGAGGAATTTATGAATTTCTATTTCAAATATATGAGATTCTGACTGGACTCTGATACTGATAGCAGACCGACTCTTATCACCATTTTATCACAGATGGTTGCAGATCTGTTGTCTGTCTTCATGGCAACCATTTCAAAGGCAACAAGATAGCACGTTCGTTATTATACAGTTGCAATAATTTTATTTGTGCTGTGATCTCCAACCATTGTTTTGCCTAGTGTGTCACAGGGAGTCACAAGTAAATCATATACCTTATAAAGCAGCAAGATGATGATAATGGTGTGGACTGATGTTATATAGAATTTAACTGAATTCCAAATACACAACAAATGACACTGCTTTTAATCTATATATTCATCACATCCTCACAACAAGACAGTAGCTTTTGTTTGTATTTTTATGGCCCACTGGTAGACAAAAGGAGATAAATGCTGTTGAGTGATACTAGAAATATTTTTCTCATACATAAGTATCAGATTAGTATATAAATTAAAAAAAATATGGGGATGCAGAACAGAAAATATCTTTTTTCATTTCACTGTTAAGTTCAAAGTTTTGTTTGCCACAATCTTGCTTTGAATCCTGTAACATGGGTCGATACACACAAATAATTACAAATGACCCGTGTGTGTGTGTGTGTGTGTGTGTGTGTGTGTGTGTGTGTGTGTCATTTGGATCAGCTGTGACATGACAGTCACTGACTGGTAAAGTGAATGATATTGGTGTTAACTCTTCTAATCCCAATCCCACTAAACATCCTACGGATATGCCGGAACAAGCCTGCTCCACAGAAACCCCACGACCAACAGGACCCAAAGGACCCATCTGCTACCAGATGTCCCAGAGGCCCTGTGTCCATGCCTGGATGGTTTCAGAGCTGTCTTCTCAACATGATTGCACAAATTTGGACAAATATTTTTAAAACTGTGGCTGATCTGAGTATGTTGGGCATGATGTCTGTTTCCTGAGCTGAAAGCTGGGCTAAATTAAGCTGACAGATCACTCACGGCTTCATGTTGAAGAGGTCTTTGCCTGCTTCTGGGGTTGCCGTTAGCAGGGTCTCCTCTTTCCCTGTACCCTTGCTGTCAGGCCAAGCAACAGCACCCCCTGCAGGCGCAGCTGGGGCCGTGGGGCTGGTTGGTGTGGAGACATTTTTACTGTGGATCAGCTGTACCTGTTGTGGGTTGGAGACAGCCTCAGACTGAGAGAGGAATGCCATCACATGACAGGGAAAAGAGATACTTGTCAGAAGAGGCAAACCTCTAGAAGTCAATGACTGAGTAGCCACTGGAAAGAGTAAAACAGGTGCCGAGGAAGTAAAGTAAAGAAACTTTACCTCCTCTTCTGGTTTTTCTGTTATACAAGCTCTGCACTGTGACCACAAAGCAGACGGATTTTTAACGCCGTATCGGCCCACGGGAAGTATCTGTAATGCTCTGGATCTGTAATTCAAAAAAAGATAACACATCATCTGATTCCTATATTCCCTCTGGAGTTTATTTTTAATGCCCACAAATCAGTGAGAACAAGTACATGCACAGATACCTCATCATGAATCAGTTATTTATTGCCCAAAGTCATAATGAAAATGTACTTCGTAATGTAATACGCACATTTCAGTTGTTTTCCAGTTACAGATATTACAAATGTGCCTGGCTCTCTCCATTTCATTCTTGGTCAGAGGCATCTGTTTGACGATCTGCGATCGCTGTTCCATTATCAGCGCCTTCTCGTACGTGTAGGCTGATATGTCACTGTCATGCTTTCAAGGGGAAACACACATCATATGAAATCCATGTGTTATTTTGAAGAAATGGTTTGGCCTACAGATAAAAATGGCTCATTCAGAAAACAAACTCTTCCTTTAGGCCGCTCCTTGCGGCATTGGTGAACTCAGAAAGTGTGCCAGACAAATCTCTCACCATCTCAACCACTTCCACTTCAGCATCGATGCGCAGGTGATAGAGGAATGTGATGAGGATGCTGTTATCATCCATTTGAGCTACAGTGAAAATGCGCATCTTACACTTCTATCGCATGCCTCCATCGTGAACAACCCACCACACATCTATGTGGCCTTCAGTGAAACGCTCTCCGTTGGATGGGTGGCTTGCGATATTCTTAGGGACCAACAAGGCTACACTGGCTATAGTTGTCTCTCTAACCACCTCTACAGAGGGAGAAGAGAGAAGTAACATGATGAGGGGCAGAGAAAAGGATTACCTGCGTTTTCACCAATTTTTTAAATTGCCCCTCATTTGGCAGTAAGTAGCAATATTTGGTAAAATAAATATCTTTCTCATGGACTTATACTGATATTCTGTTCAGATCTAAATAACCTTTTATTTCACCTGACAACTTACCAATGAAGTTCCTAAATTCCTGGTGGCACTCAGGCTGTTTCCAGTGTCGTGTTGTGCTTCAGACCTCCGAGTCCTCCAACCGGGATCAAGTGGGATGTTCCATCTTTAAGGTTGGAGGAGATGACAACCTGAGTGAAGCCATTTACTTTCTCTGTCTCCATCAACTTACACAAAGACTGCAGAGATACAGAGAGAGAGGGCAGGTGTAGCCTTTAGGGAAAGCAGTGATACCTCTGTGTGTGCATCAGAAGTTTAAGTGTATGTCACGGAGTAACAGACCTGATCTGCCTTTTGGGCTTCAGTGTAGTCTGTAATTCTGCTCAGCATCCAGAACTAGAACCAGGATCTGTGGCCTGACAACAAACAACAAAGTCAGTCAGTGATAATCCACAGGCCAAAGCCAACCTTTTTTTGTTGTGTTAAATATTAGAACTCAAAACAAGCATCTTGAACTGTTAAGCTGAAGTGAGCTGACCTCCAGTTCTTGGTGTGTGGCAGTCCCTCGTCCAGCTTCATCAGAGCAAAGCCAGCAGCGCTGAGCAAGATCCCACGTATCCCATCACCCCACTCCTTCTCAGCTCTGTCTCATAGGATATTAAAGGGTTAGCGCTGGTATATTTACAGCATTGTGATCCCCAAAAAAAGGCTACTGTATGACTTTTATCACATAGTCCTTTATCAAAACCCTGTCCTTTAGGAGGAGCAGATTACTATTACTATTACCCACAGAACTCGATGTATTTGTAGATGCAGATGGCAATGCCCATGGCCAGAATTGCATAATACCAGGAGCACATGAACATAAGTGACAGGCACAGGCTCATACCCAGGAAAGACAGAGCCCTGTGGGGGACAGGATGTCGACATGTTCAATCTAACTCAGATTTCTGCCAGCGTCACACAGCTGGCTGATAAATGGAAATGTTGTAAACTATGTATTTTTCAGAGTGATGCTACTGAGCTCATCCTGGAA
The DNA here is from genome assembly GCA_024447675.2 of Pterophyllum scalare. NCBI lineage: Eukaryota > Metazoa > Chordata > Actinopteri > Cichliformes > Cichlidae > Pterophyllum > Pterophyllum scalare. Next base: position 9,827 of record JAMQGT020012329.1, on the reverse strand, counting down.
AACAAATTTGATTTTTTTTTTATGGGGATTCACTCATGATCCTATGCAGATTTTATCTAACAGGTGTTTGCTCTTTGTGTCAAATCCAGAATTTGTCTTCAGGCAAAGCTTAAATCCTCAGTTCTTTCCTTAAGTATGTCTCTTAAATGTTACACATGCATGGATTAAAAAAAACATCTTTAGGATTGTTAAAGGATACACATCCCTGTTAGTATTTGCAGTGTTAAAATGATCTACAGGTGATATTAATATGGTAAGACAAGCAACAATGTGTCAGCAATGGCACTGAGGATGAAGGCTGCAAACTTAAATATCACTGTACACAACGGAGGGTTTAAAATATGTATATTAAAACAGGATTTGCAAATGTTTTATAAGGAAAAAAAACCCTCCTTTGTTAGCTCTGATGCACAAACTGACCAGTGGTAGAATTTAAATCTTGGCCTCCAGTTTGGAGTCCTCAGCAAAGTCTGCAGGAGGCACCAGGCTGACCTTAACCTGAAGGACAGAGAGGACTTTTGTGATAACATAGGATGAACAAGGTTGTCTGTCTGACACGGACTGCTTTGAAAATGTCAAAATCACATTTCTTGGAGACGAGTGAAGTGAAAGCGCGATCCGCAAAGCTGCCATCGCTATCACGTCCCGTGTGTTCGGTTTCACCCCGGTGGCGATGCGGCCAATTTGTCGATGTCGTTTTTCGCTCCCCATGTATCGAGGTCCTTACATGGGAAAAGCGATGCAGTTTTCACAGCTGTGAATTAGATTGCTCCCTAAGGCTGAACTTGCTGCTTTGTATCAGTTCATATCACAGAAAAAAGGACACAAAGTGCGTACTTGTCAAATTCCTTTTAATATATCTCACCGGATTCATCATTTTAAGGGTCACACATCCATAATTACATTTTAAAATATCTCAAACTTAATTAGTACTAGTCAAAATTATGTCTTAGATATCCGAATGAATCAATTGCGTGTAAGCCACGTTGTGCTGTACTGAGCTGTCCAAACAATTGCCTGTGTAGAATTTCAGGTGGCTGCAATGGTGCTGGCCGTTGTAATAAAATGCAACAATATAGAAAGAACTCTTCAGAACACAAATCGTGTACTTAAAGACTGCTTAAGAAACCTGCACAGAACCTCTGATTTTATGGCAGGCTGTTTTAACAAACTGACATATAAACATTCTGCCAAAATGCTCCGTAATTCTAACTAGTCAGAATGACCTTTGAGATATCTTAAATAGAAAAGCTGTCTAATTCAAGATATCTGTAATTCATTTGGTGATATCTTAAAGGGAATTTTGACTAGTCAAAATTACAGTTCTAGAGATCTCTAATTTAGTTTTGCCAAGTTATTATTTGCTTTCAAAATGCCTAGAGTTTAATTTGCACTAGTCAAAAGTATTTGTCACCTATCTAAAAATACTTTTAAGATATCTTGAATTATGGTGTCATTTAAGATCTCTTTAATTAGAATTGTAAGTAGTCAGAATAAAAAAAACAAGATATCTAGAATTCACTTTATGACTAGTGATAATTTAATTGTAGATATCTGAAATGTGTGTTTCAGATAGGCAGTAATTCCATATTGCCATATGCCATATTCACAGCACAAGAAAGGGGAGCATGTTCTCCCACATTTGTGCCCTTTGGCTTCTGTGTCCAGACGAGGACCCGCCCACACTTAAACATAAAAGATCAGTTCACAAAGAGCAGTGGAAACGCAGGCTCGTTCTTAAGCATTTCACGAGTTCATTGAAACCGATTCCAGCACTGGCACGAGCACCAGCACCTTGGCAGTGGTAAAGTAGTAACAGAGCAGTGGCGACTCCAGAAATATGTTCTGCAGGTGCTAAGGGGGGACTAGGCATTTTATTGAGGGCGCTATGAAGGATCATTTGTTCTTTCAGTTCTCAACACACACAGACACAAGCTATTTTCTTGGGGGTGCTACAGGGGTGCTATGACTTTTCCAGGGGGAGCTATAGCACCCCCTAGCGGCCCCTGGCGCTGCCACTGTAACAGAGACATAAAAAAGCTAGACTACAGTTTGTTAAAATGTATGCGAGTAAGCCAAAATCCTTCTGGGACATTGTCTTGTGGACAGATGAGACCAAGATATCTCTTTCTGGTAAAGCATTTCATTCTACTGTTTACCGAAAACAGAACGAGGCCTACAAAGAAAAGAACACTGTACCTATAGTCAAATATGGTGGAGGTTCAAAGATATTTTGGGGTTGTTTTGCTGCTTCTGACACTGGATTCCTTGACTGTGTGCAAGGCATCATGAAATCTGAAGATAACCAAAGGATTTTGGGTTGCAATTTAGGGCCGGGTTTGTGTACAAGGTCATGACTCTTCCAGCAGGACAATGACCCCAAATATACTTAATTGGACTCCGTCAGGGCTGCCCTTTGTCACTGATTCTATTCATAATTTTTATGGAAAGAATTTCTAGGTGTAGCCAGGTGGAGTAAGGCTTCTTCCATGGTGGCCTCAGAATCTAATCTCTGCTCTTTGCAGATGATGCGGTCCTGTTGGCTTCATCAGGTGGTGGCCTCCAGCTCGCAGTGGAACAGTTCGCAGCCGAGTGTGAGGTGGCTGGCATGAGAATCAGCACCTCTACGTCTGAGGCCATGGTCCTCAGCTAGAAAATGGTGTAGTGCCCTCTCTGGCTCAGGGATGAGTTCCTGCCCCAGGTCGAGGAGTTCAAGTATCTCGGGGTCTTTTTCATGAGTGACGGGAGAAGGGAGCGGGAGATTGACAAGTGTCATTGGGGCTGTGTCTGCAGTGATGCAGATGCTGCACCGGTCTGTCATGATGAAGAGGGAGCTGAGTGTAAAAGCGAAGCTGTTAATTTCCCGGTCAATCTACAAGCTTTGGGTATTGACCGAAAGAGTAAGATTGCGAATACAAGCCGCAGAAATGAGTTTCCTTTGAATGGTGGCTGGCGTCTCTCTTAGAGATAGTCTAAGAAGTGCGGCCATTCGGGAGGGGCTCAAATTAGAGCCGCTTCTCCTCCACATCAAGAGGAGCCGGTTGAGGTGGCTCGAGCATCTGATTAGGATGCTTCCTGGGCGCCTCTTGGGTGAGGTGTTCCAGGCATGTTCAACCGGGAGGAGGCCCCATAGTAGACCCAAGACACGCTGGGGAGATTATCTCTCTCAGCTGTCCCTCCGAATGAGCTGGTGGAAGTGGCTGGGAAGAAGGAAGCCTGGGCTTTTCTGCTTAGGCTGCTGCCCCCGTGACTTGGCCCCAGATAAGCAGAAGAAAATGGATGGATGGATGGATGGATAGTTCAAAAAGCACAAAGAATTGGAGGAAAACAAAGAGCTGGAGAGTTGTGAAGTGGCCAGCAATGAGTCAGGATCTAAATCCCATTGAACACCAGTGGACAGATTTTAAAATTGCTGTTGGGAGAAGGCAGCCTTCAAATATAAGAGTCCTGGAGAAGTTTGCCAAAGAAGAGTGGGCTAAAATTCCATTTGAGGGGTATAAGAAGCTTGTTGATGGTTATAGGAAGTGGTTGATTTCAATTTTTTCCCAAAGGGTGTGTGCAACCAAATATTAAGTTGAGGGTGCCAGTAATTTTGTCTGGCCCATTTTTGGAGTTTTGAGTAGAATTATATGAATTTTGGCTTTTTTCCCTAATTTTTGTGTTCTTCTAATACACACAAAGAAAATAAACATGTGCATAACAAAAGATGCGTGATTGCAATCATTTTCTGGGAGAAATGTTTACCCCTTAGAAATCTCATTACTATGATGCACTCACACTATCCAGGATACTTTTTCCCAGGAGCTTATGCTTTTATGTTGGTCATAAGCATTCAGCAGTTTACTCTTATCGTTTTAACTTTCATAAAAAATAAACATTCAACTGATTAATTGCCGGGATCACCATGGATTCGCGTCTGTCATTTTAATATTATAGTGTGGCCATTTGTTCTTACAAAACATGAGCCTCTCATTTCATTCTTTAGCTCAATATGTTTGACAATCCTTGGCATTTATGATTTATCAGTATTGTTGTCTATCATTTAAGTGTTGTTTACTGCTAGCTTATCTGTGGAAATACATAATCTTATTGTCGGAGCACACTCAGTATAAAGCCTGCCATTACAACTGACAAGCCTTCTTCTTTGAACCACTCCCAAATCCAAGATGGCAGTTGCACCTCTTTACTTGTCTGTGACTGTGTGACTGAATGAGTGTTTTACTCTTTTTTCAAATGATTTTGATGAATGCCAGTCAGTGTGAGTTTTCCTGGATTATTTTAACATGTATATATTAGTGGACTGTTTTAATTTATTGTTATGAAATTAATTAACCCTAATTATCCGACAAAATATTGCATAATTACAGTAATTCAAAGTATGTTTGATCTGATATCTCAGTGGTGGTGCCCTTGCTGTTAACCTGCTGTTCACGGCAGGTAACAGGGCATCAGCAGCAATCGCTGCTGTTAAAGGGGTAAGGAAATATTTTTGCCTTCCCTTTGTCAAACATCATCATGTGACTGGGAAGTATCAAAAACCTGGACTGAACTTTCTTAACAGCACTAGGGTAGATTTCTACAATTTTTTTCTGCTATGTGCCCATCAGCATATTATTCTCTGCAGCCTTTTCTTTCAGTGACCTTATCAACAACTCTGCATCCAGATGAGGTATGGGAACAGTCTGAAGACCAACATTTTTTTAAAGGGCACAAAATGGAATTTTAAAACCATTAGAACCTCCTCAAACTTTATCATCAGTGCAGAACTTGTTTTATCTGATTTAACTGACTCATTTATTCCATGTGATTTATTTCCATGTGTTGTCATCTCCCAAAAGGACTGAGGGCAGGGAGAATTCAGTCTGAAATACTACAAAAATTTGTGCAAAGAAAATGCCTCATTGTTCTTTTGCATTTCTTATCTGGAAATGTGCAACCTGATCCTGGTCCAGATTATAACTGTTTGTCTACTCCATGTGGTTTTAAAGCAAGATCTGATCTTGCTATTAGTCACCTAAAGGTCAGAGGTCTTTTTCCTTAACTGGACTTGGTAAAAATTTGGGTGAAAACTTCAGAAACAATTTGAATTTGTTGCCCTCAAACTCCAACTTTTCCAGGGCCATTTTATCTACTATTGTAGATTGTTATAGAACACCACCAGCAAGCAGTGAGGCTTTAATTTCATTTGGTGATAAACTACCTACCTTAGACTTTAATGAAATTCTCCTGGCCGGGGAGTTTAACTGGGATTGGTTGTCTTCTACATCAGTCAGTTTCAAAGCTGCATGCCATTCATATAATCATTATCTCACACAGTTATTTCAAAACCCTACTCGTCCACATCTGAAATGCCCTGAAAATTCATTACTTATTGATTTATTTCTAACAAACACACCACATAAATATTTCCATATTGGTGTAAAAAATTATCTCATTGCTGATGTAGAACTGACATGGGAATATTTTTATGACATTTTTATAAAAATAAACAAATATGCCCCAATCTGTAGATTTAGAGCAAAATGCAGAAACAATCCTTAGTTTTCTCCCCAGCTGTTCAGTCTCCTCAAAGAAAGGGATGCTGCTGGGATCAGGTCAGAAAAACTAAATCTGATGCAGACTGGCTGATTTTTAGACAACTCAGAAATCATTAATTAAAAAAAAAAATCACATTTCTACCTTTCAAAAACCACTAAATACTTTAACGACTCCAGGAAATTCTGGAAAAACAATTAAATGTTCTTATGGGGATATAACCACAACTGAGATGCCTGGTAAACAACTGTATTTTTACTGAAAAATGTGATCTTTTTAACACTTTTAATGAACATTTTGTTTCTTTGGGGTCTTTATTAACATCTTTAAATCCAGATTTTAAACAGCTTAAGAACAGGAGATACCCTCTATGGAACCACTCATACTAAATTTCAGCCTTTCAGCTTTTCTCCTTTGAACATCATGCAGGTTCACAAAGCTTTAAAGCAGTTAGATGCAATAAATCTGCAGGACCAGATCAACTAGGTCCTTATTTTATTAAGCTGGCAGTAGTTTTTATAGCAGAGCCACTAACATGCATTTTTAATCTTACTCTCCTGAACAACGAGATTCCTGTAATTCCTGTAATATGGAAATCTGCCTGTGTTCTCCCTTTGGTGAAAAGATCCCTCAGATGTTAATAACTGTAGGCCCATATCTAAACTGTATGTATTATAACAAATGATATTTTGCATTATTTAAAAATGTGTTCATACAAGAAGTGCAAGCTGGTAAAATATAAGACTTAAATCAGTGTTTTTGACAATTATTTTATTTTATTTAACCAGGAAAAACACATTGAGATTAAAATCTCTTTTTCAACAGTGTCCTGGGCAGGAAAAATGTAAATAGAAAAACTTTGGTGAGTTTTTCAAAAGCAATTGCTCAATACGGAAGACTTGACAGAATGAAAAAAGCAAAACAAAAAAGAGGCTGTCCAGGGGGATTCGCCCTACATCATAGCAAAACAAATCACAGAAACTACACACCTTCATCTGATCAGAAACCTGCGTTTTAGCAGACCACTTCAGCATACCTATCCGTGGCTCCAAACAGGTGAGCTCCATGAACGTTGCTAGGTTAGGACCAGGGCTGGACTGGGCCGATGCTGTTTTTTTTAATTCCTTTTTTCTTTTAAGAGACCAGCCCACAATTTAGAGGGGGCAGCTCATTGGCGCATCTTCAATATAGACAGTGGACTGACCCAATCAGGATATAGGACAAAAGCAGCCAAACCCTTTCTCTGAATGGTCCCCTGTAACCGGATCATGACTTTTTTCATTTGATATACAAGTGACATTATACTTTTTTTTGTTTGTGATTAAGATGATCATCTGCTGTAATATGTGACATAAAATAAAAGCCTAAGCAGGGCCTCTGTACTTATCCCCGACCCTGGATAAGCGGAAAGAAAATGGATGGAAAATGAAACCAGTAATTTTATAAGTCCTTGAATGAGTGAGATCTGCACACATGAATACAGTGAACCTAGAGGGTGCATAGTGTGTGTGTGTGTGTGTGTGTGTGTGTGTGTGTGTGTGTGTGTGTGTGCACGAGGGTTTGTGAGTGTGTGTGGGGGGGGTAAAAAATGTGTCTGCATATACCTCAGAAGTATATAGCTGTGCCCCTGGCTGTAGGTGAAGATAGCAGCAGAGAGGGAGGCTTTGGAAAGGAAACCGAGGGACAGAGTGAGGGGAAAGTGTAGTACGTAAGCAGGTAGTAAGGTTAGGATAATACAGGCACTTTGAGGTGATGGAGGTACCGTTAGCTCTATTACATGAGAATGATGAGCAATGGTGATTGATTAGTATCAACATTTATTGGTATTTGCATACTTCCCAAAATCTGGCAGCCACGCCACCTTAATCTGATAAAATAGCAAACGGTCAAGGCCGAGAAGTGTTGGAGGAGCAGCAAGTGTTCATTTTAGGCTACATCATAGCATTTTAGATATTTAGGTAAGATAGATATTTAAGACATTTAATATATTAAAGAATCAGAAGCATTGTGTTTACACAGGCAATCGGTTCAGGGAGACACAGGCCTTCTCTGCAGCTGGCTGCTCTCCCTCCCTGCAGAGCGCAGCCTCTCAGCTAACCATAACATTTTTATACTGTCTCTGTCTACAAGCAAAACAGACACTGCGTGCTGCGGCCTGGCCTTCGTCACTGGTCCATCCAGTGTCTGGTTCTCATGACTGATTCCTCCCATCAGCGATAAAGCCCTGTACAAAAAGCACATCTTCTCCCCTGATGTTTCCCTTAGTCGATTACAAAGCAGTTTTATCCAGATTAATAACAGAACATGGTGATGTTTTAATTGTACGTACCGTGGCCGAACCTTCAAGGATAAGATACAACTGAGGCTGGGAAGTTAGTCTGGCACTTTCGTAACTGTCTAATGTATCTGTTTATTTAATCAGATCTGTCTGCTTGCTTCAGCCAATGTTGATTCTTAACTTCCTGGAGTTTACTTTTAAACATTTTTCATTTTAAAATAAACAACAAGATGATTTGATAGTACAATAGACTAACACGGTAGTTGAACCAAACATGTATTCTTTTTGTGGAGTGAAAATTAAATGAGGGGGCATCCATTTCTCGGCCTACATCTACATCAGATTGCCACACCTGTCTGTGCACTTCATAAATGCCTTCCTAACACACACACTACAAAGCCTTGGCACAGTACAGTCCATCACTACTTTGCTCTAAATTGTTCTTGTAACTATTTTTCATTCTTCTCTTTAGTTGTTTTTATCTAGGAACCAAGACCTGTTCTAATGGCACTGTGTGGAGATCCTTTTACCACGTCTTCATAATGACAAATGGCAATGTGAGTGACGCAAAATGTTATTCCTTTCCTTCTTAACCTTTAGACATTGGGAGAACTTTTTTACTCTGCAGGACTCTGTTAAAGACCTTCTATGACTCAGTGGTAGCATCTGCCCTTTTCTCTGCAGTGGTCTGATAGTGTAACAGGAAGGGTTTTAGGACCCAGGGGATAGCAGGGAAAGTATAAAAGGGGGAGGTAGTAGTGGCTCCTGACCTTTCCTCTCTGTGCTGACCTGGAAGTGCTGACAGATGAGTAGTTGCAGAATGGCAGTTGGAAACTTAAATTGCTCTGGTTGATAGCATGAGTATTGCTGCATACTTCTTTTTCTCTGTTAGCAGTGTGAAAAATAAGAGGTGGAAGATTTGGGTGTCGCTCGTATACCATGGGGATATGCTGTCCACCATAACAAGCTAGTGTAGTGCAAAAATTGTCTGGGGCGGCAAACTTATGTCATGTAAGGTACAACATTTCTGTGTAACGTTCAAAGAACTAAGTGACCTTAAGCTCATGCACTGACATGTAATGAAAGTATGTTTTGCAGAGCACTGGACCCAGGCACCATGTCACTGTCCCCTTTTTCTTTTGGGGGGGGCACCAAAAGAGACAGGAGCAGGATTGACAAACTGGTGTGGAAGTGTAGCTCTGTACTGGGATGTCCTCTGGAGTCTCTGATGGTGGTCGGTGAGAGGAGGATGTTATCAAAGCTGACATCCATCATGGACAACCCCCATCACCCTCTGCATGAGCCCGTGGGTGTGCTGAGCAGCTCCTTCGGTCAGAGACTGAAACACCCTCGCTGCTGGAAGGAGCGCTTTCACAGGTCATTCATTTCAACAGCAGTTCGACTGTACATGATGTCATGTCATGAATCACTTGGACACTTTACCTCCACTGCCATCACTTTATCCATACAGCACATGTACATCTTATTTATTACACTCCCACCCATATATAGTGCATACCATGTATGCTGTGTACCTTACACCCGGCTACAAATGTATATAGTGTTTGATATCTGTATATAGTGTTTGATGTATGTATGTGGATATTGATATATATTTTATGTATATAGTGGTTTCTATAAATCTATTATTAGATTCAATTGGCTTCTCTCAAAATATAAAGGAGTCCACCCACCACTTTAATCATACTCTGGATCTTGTCCTGACATATGGCATAGAAACTGAAGACCTAACAGTATTCCCTAAAGCCCCCTCCTGTCCATTTCTTAGTAACATTTACATTTACTTTAATGGATTACACAGCAGTGGGGAATAAGTTTTATTACAGTAGGAGTCTTTGTGAAAGTGCTGTAACTAAGTTTAAGGATCTAATTCCTTCATTATTATGCTCTTCAGTGCCATGTGCCAACACAGTGCAGAGCAGCTACCTAAACTCTGCTCCCACTGAGGTAGATTATCTCATCGATAGTTTTACATCCTCACTGCGTACGACTT